>JACN01140839.1:0-13498 GCA_000787155.1 Scartelaos histophorus | reverse complement strand
ATATCGTGCAGCCCTATTTAAAACGAACAACTATTATAAAACATGTTGATTTTGAAAATTCCTGATCAATATTTAGCTCCAGTTTTTGGTGCAAGATTAAGATTTGTTGTCTCATTCAAGCACCAACTGAATTTGAACCATGCCAATAAAAATAAAGAGTTTTAACTGCATTTGAATTTGGTTCCTGTTTTCCTTTCCTCGTCATCCTCCCTTGTCACTATCCGACCATAACGGCTTTAGCTTCATCCACAGGAAACAAAGGAATAACACATCATTTGAGAGATGGAAGGTTGCCTGAGGTCAGAGAGTTTCAGAAGCCACACAGCCATCAGCGCTTCTGAGACTTGTGGTTCAAATTTAATAAAATTGCTACAAAAAAGTTCCATTGGAGTTTTATCATAATTGCAGTTCTACAGAAAAGAGCAGGTATCCAATGAAAATGTTTGTCTGGAGGGGCCTGGGATTAACCACAGCATTGTTACATGAAGCTCCACATGTCTCTGAACAGACACAATAAATGCAAAGCTCTACGTTCTAATTTGAAACATTTAGTGTGTTTTACAGAGCTGGCTCTGGCGGTAAATAAAAATGTTTAACAGTAATCAGTGGAGTAAACAATGAGAGGTCTGTTCTGCATTGACCTTTACAGGTTGGAGACAAGCGTATTGTATGTGCCTCTGGAAAGTTACTTTTTCAAACTAAATATATTTTACTACAACTTATATTTAGGAATTAACTAAAGCAAATTTTGAGAGATTGAAGAGTAAGATATTATAAGCAAGTTAAACAGAAATAAATTGACGTGCATCAGGGCTTGTGTAGGGGGACAGAGCTGTAAGAATGATGCTCTTAGAGTCACAGTCGCCAACAGTTGCTTACAATATATTTAGTAATACAACTTTTTTGACTAAACCTGCAGACTGTGAGCTTTAAGGTGTTTAGAATGAGCTTTCCTTTTGTCAGACAGGGCAGACCAGCGCTGGATCAGAGAGCACATAGAGATCTGCAAACCAGGTCCAAGGAGCATAAATCGAGACCAGGGAAAGCATAACTTATCACACATGGGATGCAGTCGTGGAGAAGACGTCAGACAGTAGGGGGCGCAAGCTTTTCCCACTTTCTGACAAAACAAAGTGTTAGAATGATTGTGTATTTTATCCCATATATTCCATAATCATGTGTTAGAATGTGTTATGTGCTAATAACCTATGTGTTATGTGTTCTAATAACCTCTTTGTGCTTCGACTGTGCACAGTTTGACCTTCACTTGTTTTGGGAACTGAAAGATAATGTGACGTCTCAGACCAGAGAGAAACAGCAGCACCAAACTCCTGAGTGCAGATGCCACAAGGACAACAGCCAAATATTAATCATACAAATCTGTGTCATGTATAATTGTGTATGATGTTATTACTAATTTTCCAGCAACCTTGAGAGTGAGAACATCCATTCATTGTAACTATGGAGTTCCTAAATAAAAGTGAGGAGACGCACTGGGCCCTTCAGGAGGATAGAGGTTGTAACTGAAGTGACGCTCTCTGTTCGTTCTCCTCGCGAGTAAAACTGAATAATCTCGTCTTTCTTCTTGTATTTTAGGAAGGTTTAAACCTAACACCAAGTAAAGCAGCTTACAAAACCTGTCACTACACTATCACGTCCTGAGGAAGGCTACAGGATGAGACTGAACACACTCCTGTCTGACAAAAAGGCAGACTGAAGAAAGAATAAACTGAAGAATTGAAGACGGAATGAACATTTACAAACCCAGCTCAGATCTGAATTATTCTCCGACGTAAGTTTTTACATCGCAGGCTCGTGCTGAGGCTTCAGGAGTTTTTATGTGTTTCTGGTAGCACTTCTCCTCGCTGTGTTTACCAGCCGCACACTTCAGAGAGAAAACAGCTGCTCCTCAGTCCTTTATGTTGTTGTTATCCCTTTTTTTTATATGTAAACCTCTCTGATTGGTTCATCCATCTGATTGGTCAATCACTTCCTCTGAACTCAGGGAGACAAGACACAGCTCCAGATCCACTCGTCTTTGTAAAGTTTTGCTTGTGGTTCTGGCTGGCGGGTAAAGAAAAGAGCTCCGTTTGTAATATTACTGGCCTTTAAACATGTTCTTGAGCACCTTTGTTTTCACATTTCATGCTTTAAAAAATCTAAAAGAATGTCTAAAGAAAACACACATCATGCTGCATCAGATGGGCTTCTTACTGTGATTTAGTGTTAGCACGCCAACTACTGGACGCAGCGGGAATAAAATACGGAAAGAAGAAAAAAGCAACTCAACCACATGATTTATGAACTTAAAATCTGGACAGAATTTGTTCTTTTGATGTTAAAATGCACTGGAAATTGAAAGAGTGATATTGGAGAAACCGCACACGCTTTTGTATCAACACATGATCCATTCTGTATTCTATTAAGTATTTTCCACCAAAAGTATAATTCCTGACCTCCTTGGATTTCCTTATACAAAGCCAATGAAGCAGATAATCAGAGCAAGGGTTGTTTGATTTGGAAAAGCAACTACTCCTCCAACATTAAACCTTTTTACCATGTTTCACTAAAAAGGTTAAGCTTACCTCAACACTCACTTCTTCAAACCTCATGTCAAAAAGTATTATTCACGCCTGACATGGAGCTTTGAAGAAGTCTGCACCGCTCCTGGCATGGAAAGAAAGTGAATGGAGGTGTTGGTTCAGAGTAAAAGGAGTAAAAAGTAGTAGAGAGGTATGTGAAGGAACAGGCTGCCAGTGCAAGTACCTCCTTTAGGCAATACCTCACCTTGGACAAAAACTCAATGATTCACGCTGGATCTTGCCTCCAGCTTCAGTGGTGCATTCAAATGTCTAATCTCCATAGAAAATATTTTTTAATTATTTATTGTGAGATTTATTGTTAGAATGTGGTTACCTCATCCAAATCATACCTGGAGTTGTGTTTTTTTTCATTCACACATGTCTGAGTAAGTCTTTATTATTCGTCTATCTACATCTCCAGAGATCAAAATGCTCCAAAATGTTCCACCTTGTGATGTCATGAAGCAGGAGTTTTCAAGTTAACAGCTCCTTTTACCTTTTGTTTAGTAGAGATTGGAGATGCCAGGACTGAGATTATTCACATGATTCTAGTTAAGGTGTATGGATCTTAAAGATGCATCGTGTAACTTTGTGTAACTCGTGCTTTTCTCCACAGAGATGTTTTTGGTTTGTTTCACAGCAGTGACGTGCGTAATCATGACAAAAAAGAACAAAGAAACTGTACTTAAAGAAATATTAATATTGTCCACAGTTATGTGTTAAAATGCATTTGGAGTATGACTACACATTTCTGCCATTTTATTGAGTAAAATTTGCTGATTTTGAGTTTTTTCGATCAAATCCAGGGCAGAAACCCCGGGTGAGGCAGAGTGAACTGTGCCTCACGTATGACGCATGATCCAATACAAACTGGTGATGATGCCGCCAGATTCTGTTCCTCAGCATCACCAGGATGAACTTTACACAAATATTCCTTATACACCACAACTTTGTGCAGTCTGTGTCATGTGTTTTATGTGTGTGTGAGATAACTATTCCTGCTGATCGCACAGTAAAGAGCAGAGAAAAGTGAGCAGGTGAGGCAGGCAGTAAACCCAAGGACAAGGAGAGAGCTGGAGACTCGACGTGGCCGGGCTAACAAGCTAACAAGCTTTCACACCTCAGACTGCCTTTCCCCTCTCTTTCTCAGCTCATTAAGGTCAGTAAACAGTCATTTCAGGCGACCGGCAGGACACAGTGTCTCTGAGATCTCTTGTAAAATCATCTGAAATAAAACGAAACTATAGTTAACGCCGTGGGACCGGGGTTGGCCGCGGTTTCCAGTAACAGTACCACCTACGAACGCCCGGCTGTCGAGATGTCGAGGTTTTGGTTTATGGGAAACATAAACATGACACAAAAGTAGAAGAAATGTTACGTGATCGGTGACTGATTAAAGTTTCTCAGCGGAGGGTCCGTCAAAAGCTTTTCTCCGAGATGTTATTGCTTAGTCTGCACTGTTTCACCGTGTGGTATTAAACCTTTCTGTCATGATGGAGACCAAACCAGACCAAGTTACAGGTCACATCAGTCAGAATTCCTGTTTTTCTAAGTATTTTTGAGCTATAAAACCACTATTAATGTAATGTAGAGCTGTTCAGTATCATTTTGTGGAACATTCCAGGCCGAGCAATGACATTTTGGTACAAACAAGGTGACAGACGTCTTACCAAAAATATATAGTACTCCTTTAAAAACACAGTGGAGCTTTTCTTGCATTACCACATGACATCACATGGTGGAACAGAGTGTTTTCTGTTTAAGAGCCGAACACAGCCTAAATGTTCAAGCTTGTGTGGTGCATTCAAATGTCTAATCTATGCATGAGATTTCATAATGACTCCCCATCTATCATTAGAGTAAACTTTGTACCATGTCAACAACCACATTTTTCCTCAATCAGCCGAGCACTACCCAAGCAATTTTATTTTATTTTTTCAAATTATGTGGAAATAAACTAATTCTGCAATCAATCAATGACATTATTTGTAATAGGAGAAACTGAAAGTAAACACGGCTGGAAATAAGTTGACGCTATTGACATTAAACTTAGAAGAGGCTTTTTCATTAGTGGTCATGTGCCCTTCTGTAAGTAACAGGGCTGTTAAAAGTGTCACAATCAAATACTAAAACTAGATACTCATTTGAAATTTTGATTAGAAAAAATCCAAATATACAGGACAGAAATTAACCTTTTCTGAACAGCTTTAGGACGAGCTAAAATGATTATTATTCTATTGTCCAAAAAAAGGAGGTTCATTGTTATGCACTTACTTTGTTTTTCCTGATTTCATTTTCTATTTTTCTATTTTTATGCTTTATTTTATTAAATGTGTAAATTTATATTGTACCTACTCTGTGCTAATGCTAAATGCTATACAAAGGGGCAACAATAGCTCACTCATCCAATGGTTGGCGGTTCGAATCCAGCTCCCACAAATGAATGTTGTCGTTGTGTTGTTGCGTCCTTGAGCAAGACACTTAACCCACACGGATCCCAGTGTCTGCGCACACTGGTGTATGAACAAGTGCTTTGAAGGTAGAAAAATGTGACCATTCACTATTTACAAATGAAATTGGATTGGTTTAGATGTTTTTAGTTCGGCAGCTCTGCACTTTGTTGTGATGACGTTTGGTGTGGTAAAAAAAAACTCTACACTGTCTGGATTCTTGCTTTTTTGGCTCATGAATTGGCTTTGGCTTTCAGGACCATAACCTGCCAAAATCTTAACCCCACCACTTCCTTAAAGAATGTCTTATGTCTTCATTTATGTACAGCGGTGTGAAAAGTTTGCACAAAACTACCGCCAACTTTGGGACTAGGTTTAGTGCTTTTGTCTTTATTGTTTTTGACATCTGTATTGTTGTGGACACAGCTGCCAATATGGAGGAATTTTGGGCTATGTGATGTCATGTCCTGGCCTTTCCCCAGCTGAAAACTAGTCAAAACTCAGACCCTGCATGCCTTCACATTCTGGGCGCAATGATTTTTCAATAGCTCCATCTGTCATCATTATCTCTTTATGTTTTCATTTTATATTCCAGTGTCCTCTTCTATCTGTCTGCATTAACATATGTTTTACATTTGAGGCCTATACCAGCGACTTACAACCAGGCACAGAAGAGGGGAGGAATCAATCACATGTCAGATTTTCCTTTTTTCCTTTCTCTTGATGCGCGTTTGTTCTGCTTCATTAAAGTCACCTCGAGCTGCCATAGAGCCTGTGGACAGGGGGCCAAAATAGGGCCAGTGCAGGGCCAATAGAGGGCCAATGGGGCCGTGCACTCATGAGGTTGGGATTGAAGCGTGACTGAAGCACCCAGGTTCAAAAGTTTCAAAGTATTTCTAAATGTGCGGTTATATCTGGGAGATGTAAATTCCAAACTCTGACTAAAGAAAACCTTGAGTGGGCGACCTGGACTCTGTAAAAATATGCAAAGTGTAGTCATTCAAAATACTGCCCAAATGTGGTGCTTAGGCATGGTTTTTACATGGAAGGGGAGTATAATTTAGAGCGTGTCAAAATGGTGCTGACACTGATGTTAATCCAAGACCTGCCGAGGTCACAGAGTAAATCTACTCCAAATTCTAAAGCAGGATAATATGCTGAAGGTATATGTTATCGACTCTGTTTTGACATTTGTCGTCTGCAAAGAATCATCATCTTTTTTATCCAAATGTAGTCAGAAGAACCTCACTCCGATATGCATTTCATATAAAGGTCCAGGATCTGACTTGTTTGTTAAGATTCAAGACAATGCCATTTGTCTTTTTATTGGGAACTGAAGAACCTTGTTTCTCTGTCGTGGTCCATCACTGATGAACCTTTAAAAATGTGTCCAAAACATAAACTAAGAAGGGATAAGAAGGGATGCACTGATCCAGCTTTTTCAGTTACCAATACTGTGATAGCTGCTGATATCTGATATTAACCGATATCAGTGTAACACAATAACATATTAGAAACTGATCAAATTGTGTTGTAACAGTTAAACTGTAAGAATGAGAACTTCGCACATCATTTCCTTGAAACGGGTGCATTAGAGGAGAGGGACCAGAAAAATCCTGCACACCGTCGTTAAATGTATTAAAATATGCAAGGTTTTGGCACTAGAGCATGTCCTAATAACTTTCACATTTTGCAAGTAAGATGTTGTGCGGTATTTTTCTCTATATTTATCTTTCAAGTAACAAATGAAAAGCTTTGTATGAATAACGGTCAAAATATTATGACACTTTCTGGGCCAACGGTCAGTTTAAGAGTCCAACCTGAACCCATATAATGAAATCAATACACTATACAGCAAATTTTCGGTATTAGTAGTATATTAGTAGTATCGTGCGTTCCCAAACACACCTATGTATCTTTATTAATCAATCAAAATCAACCAATACAAGCGACCCACTGTACCGACATCAGAGTATAGAGCAGGATCACACACCTGCACGTTACATAACTGAGTGAGAACACAGAAATAAGTAGACAGATTGTGATTTTCAAAGTGATGGTAGATCTGCAAGTCTGAACACGGCTTACAGTAGCAGTTGGACAGGTACACCCACATACAAAGAACACACTAAGCTTCATTAGATCTCATCATTTTTCCCTTGTCACACAAATAGTATATAAGTATCTGGATTTGCCACAACGATTAGCCTCTCTTAAAGGCCAAATATTTTTCTGATCTATGTTATAATGTCGTTTCCTCATCAGAAACTTACCTGGAGTTGTGTTTTGTTTAATTTACACGTTTGACGCACAAACCCTGCATATTTAGATTCAGTTCTTCTCTCAAACAGAAAACAGCTCTACTGAATAAACGGAAAAACGTAGCTGTTAACTTGAAAACTACCACTACATGACATCATAAGGTGGAACAGAGCATTTCAAGCTTTGGAGATGTAAATAAAAAACAAGAATATTCAAACATGTGAATGAAACAAAACACCACATTCTAACTTTTGAGCACATGCATGAATAGTTAGTGTAAAATTTCTCATTTGTTGACCTTGTTTTTAGCAATCACCATTTGGAAGTTAAAAATAACTCGGTTTTCCTTGAGCTAAAACTACCTAAACAGTGGCTACTTGTTTTATCTTGGCAGTGAGATTGATTAAATGAGAAATTGTCTAAACCTTTTAAATGTTACTCCAAGCCAAGTAAAGTAAATCCAAAGTAAATCCAGATTGCAGAATAGAAATCTGAAGTCTGCTGATAGGTCCACAGAATTACTCATTTATCCCACAGAAAAACTGGAAGATTATTAATTGCAGTTCAAAATATCTCTGTCGGAGATTCGGTATCAGCCAAACTGGCAACCCGGGCTCTGTCATCTCAAATAAAACAGAAACAGAAGGTCATGTTGAAATAAAGCTGGTTTTACATTCAGTATCTGGATGTGCTCATCAGAAACATGCAATTACCCGAGTTGATCAATGACATGAAAATTACAGGTGTATAGAATCGCTTTTTAGCCACAAGCTTTTCATCTGTTGATTTGAGTGAAAATTAGAAATTGAACTCAAGAGTGACCGCCTGCTCTGGGTCCAGTAGCAAATCTTCCATTCATTTTTTTTCCATTTCCAAGTCAAATATAAAGAGTTAAGGCATTATGGAGGCTATATATAGGATCTTTTACCTCAGATACAAAAAGAGTCTTGTTCTTTGTTTGTTGATTCTGTATTCTTTTCTTTTCTTTTTTTTTTTTACGTGTAAGCTGCCATGTTTGTTTTGATATGACCAGACCATGTGTTTCTCTGTTTGGTTTATACTCCTGTTAATCATGACTGTTGGAAATCAGTGAAATTGCAGATGTTTCCAGACCCACACGTCTTTGTCAAACGATTTACTTTGGCTGACCAGGGAAATGTGACACTGGGGAGATTCTGAATTACCTGAGTGTCAATGGGAGATACATTGTCCTGTATAAGTGCTGCCAATTGGATCTGACTGTAGCACTAGGATGCATGCGCTGGACTACTCTGCTGCAGGTAGTATTGTTCCGGGGAGTATTACTATTCAAATAAACCAGATAAATACATGCATTTCTCCCACCTATGAAAATTTTCATATTTTAACAGCAATTTGTAATACATTTTTCCAGTTAAAAACGATGACTGACTTTTAAAATGCAGAAAAGAGACCTATTTCATATTCAGTGATTTGCGGTGGTCCAAAGTTATTCCTTACTTATGAATCCTAGTGATTTCCTGTGTTGAATTTAGATGCACTTGTGAAAACTGTCAGAGACGAGAGCAGAGTTTACTGTGACGGTGAAAATGGCAACAATTAGCACGCTCTACCTGATTATCAGACCAAAAAAAAAAGCTTTGTACTGGGGCATGACATATTTTATTTAAATACATTAAAAAAAATCATGCTCTTAAAAATAAAATCATTGTTTCATGGAAAAAACTGTTATCATCATCATGGGTCTTTGTTTAAGTGTCTTTTTGTTTCTGGATTACAGTTATGACCTTTTCGTGCATGCTTAATCTGTTAAAGATTTTATCCAGAATTCCACAAAATGGCAGTCATTATATTGCCTCCTAACACTCTAAATACATCCAGTCTTCTACACAACCCACAAGCCCAAAACATGTTCCGGTCAGATCAGAAATAACTCCAAACTCGCCAAAGAGAACACGGTGTGTGTAATAAGTGTCTGTCAGCTCACCGTTTTGAGTGCTGTCTTTACATTGCCTGGGGTCATTAATAATCTATTTTTAACATGTCCGAAGTGGTCCAAGTAATGGTCCATGGAGGGTTCTATTTTTCTACACTAAATATTTGGAGATATCATGCTCAGTGATGGATAGAGTCTAGTAGTAAAAGCAAGCACAAATCCAGACTCCTTATACTGACAGTTTCCAAAACCAATCTATTAAACTATGTTGACGATGTCTGGTTTTAGGTCACACAAAATTATCTTTATCACAGTTATTTTTTGAAGAAATGCAAACTTTAAGAACCGAAATGAAGATACCAAAATAGGATTTATTCTGGGATGTATGAAATTCTTGGTGTATAGTTCTTATTTAAAGCAGACAAGTGTATCGAGTAGGGTTGGGAATCACACGGTCCCTCACGATTCAATATGATACTCGATACATGGCCATGATACAATATTATCATGATATAGGGATACATGTGATAATCAGTATTTTTTTAAGATGCACTGTGTAACTTTTCTGGTGGAGGATCCGTTATCTGCTTGTCTCCATGGTGATGTTATTACATTGACGTTCTACAGTATGGCATTAAACAATTATATATTTATTCACTTTTATTTCTCAAAACTACTGCAAAGCATGCATTATTAACATGAGCGGGCCCACAGATCTGATATATAATTTGGCCTGCTTTTTCATGGAGATCGATGCCATACTGTAACACGTTCAAGGAAACAACACTAACATCTGCAGGCAGTCAAGAAAATGTCAGATCCTCTACCAAAAAAGTTACTCAATGCACCTTTAAGAACTAAATTAATTTTAAAAACACTGTTTCTCTGTTAAATCACTACTTGTGCAAAGCCAATATGGAATACGCCTGTTGTACCCATTAAAAGTGAATATGTCAAGTGTATTACATTACAAGTTTCCATTCTCTGAACAAATATCACAATCGTAGCACTGTCACAAAATGATTTAATAAAATATACCATAAAATGCTCTTGGCAGTATACTGATATGGCAAACCAATACTATATCACCAAATATAGTATCACGATATACTGATATTTGAGCTCATAGCACTAATATCTAGTAGTGTGAATGAGCATACTGCAGACTTTTGTGTCTGGGTGAAGTGGTTGGGATGAATACCAGCTCCACACCCGAGGCCATGGTCCTCAATCAGAAAAAGGTGGCTTGCCCTCACTGGGGGGAGAGTCCATGCTTCAAGTGGAGGAGTTATCTCAGGATCTTGTTCACAAGTGAGGGGAGGACGGAGCAGGAGAATGACAGGCAGGTCACTGCAGCATCGGCAGTGATGGTTGTGGTGACGAGGGAGTGGAGCCGGAAGGCAAAGCTCTTAATTTACCAGTCAATCTATGTTCCCTCACCTATGGTCTTGAGTTTCCTCTGCACGGTGGCTGAAATCTCCTTTAGAGATGGAGGGAGGAGCTCAGTCACACGGGAGGTCAGAGTTGAATTGCTGGTTGCCTATTCAGGTATTCCAGGCATGTCCCAGCAGAAGGAAGCCCTGGGAACGCTGGAGGGACTATGTCTCTCGGCTGGCCTGGGAACACCTGAAGGTGCCCCCAAAAGAGCTGTAGGAAGTGTCTGGAAGTCCCTGCTCAGACTGCTGTCCCTGCAACCCGGTCATGGAAAAGTGGAAGAAAATGGATGGATAACATCTCCATGGAGACAAGCAAGGAGCAGACCCTCCACTTCAGAAGTTCTACAGTGCACCTTTAAAGACCCCCAGTCAGACCCAACAAAGAAATACTTATGTTCCTCACACATGGGGAGAATTATCATCACAGCCACAAGGAGATGACATTTCAACTAATGATTATCCTTCACACTTGGGAGCAGATGAGGCGTGGAGAGTGATCAGGTGATGACGCAGCAGAACCACACAGTAATAACATTAGAGTTGAGAATCGGCCATGCAAAACAAACTACTGATGATAACTGCTCATTGTTCTCTCCTCCCGCACTGATCTAACTCAGCAAACTGTCTTGTTTGTCATGAAGCTGTTGTGGATTCTGTTTAATGCCTTTGTCACACATCTCAATTACTCTCCTTTGTTTGGAGAGTTTGCTGCTTTATTTTATTTATTTAACAGTCATGTGGTCTGTTTAAAGTCCTGTAGACATACAATTGTTCTATTGAACTTTAAAGGGCCTGTATTACACAAAATTTATTCTTGTGAGATTTTAGACATGTTATAATGTCATGCACACTGTCATGTTCACATTGTTGTTCACATTAGTGGTATGTATTAACTTGTCTAAATAATAGGTGTGTCCTCTAAAGTAAACCTTCTATTCTCACTGTGGTGATGTGGACTGGCCCTGGGCACTGATTGCAAGCTGAATAAAACTTTAGAAAAATGTGCGCTGTGTTGTGTGCAGAAGTTTGGACCTTTATCCATGGGTCAAAATCCAAATTTGAATATCCAAGAAAAGAAACAAGTCAGATCTTATGAAGAACTTTAATAAGTTTGCCCGTCTATTTCTGAAGTGTAATTACCAAGCTGTCTTTCCTGTGTTTAGCTACTTCAAAAGAATATTCCGTGACTGTGAAGACGTGCCAATACTTGCCTGGAAAAATAAAACACTGTAATAAAGTATCATATATAAGAATTTGGCTTGACCTGGTTTTAAGGTCAAAAGCAAAAAGAATAATCACTCATTTGTAGAATTGTCATGTTGTAAATATTGTAAGTGGAGAATTTGCTGTAAACAGGTTGTAAACGTTTTTATCTTTGTATTACTGGTAAATTATAGTATGTGTTTGTCTTTCCTTTTTGTTTTTTCATTTTGGCATCCATAGTAACAATCATAAAGTATTATAGTAGCCAAGATTCCTTCACCCAAGTATGTGATTGGCTTTGTGGTTGCAAAGACATATTTTATACATTGTTTGTAGCCTTTAAACCTGCTCTTGAGTACCTTTGATATGTCCTTTCATGTTTTAGAAGTTAAAATAATGGCTATTTTTAAACCAGTGATTTGACTTTGACAATGTATTTAGTTAAAGAATACTGAATAACTGCATTTAACTGTATTTTGTTATATATCCTGTAACATGGGTCAATAAGAGTACAGTATTCTGAATACTTTTACACCGAAATTAAAATAAAAATTGTAATTAATCTAATTAAAATTTGTTTTGTTTGTTATGCATTAATTTATGTTTGATTAGACAGAAAAATTACACATGTATTCACCGCAAGCTGTTTTCTCTGTTTTCTCTCACTAATACCATGCAAGCAAAGCCAAAATTGCATGAAGTTCCGCCAAGTATTCCTTTGATTTTAGAAAAGCAAGTGTATTGTGAATAAAATTAAATGAAAAAGTAACTTCCAAAAAGCAGTTTCTCAAAATAAGTATTCTGTATATGCATTTTCGGAACATGTTTAGTTATTTTCCAACACTGTTTAAGACAATAGGCAAATGAGGAAATTACAAAAAGGGTTAGTAACCTTTCCGAAGCTACAAACAGAGGCATGTAGTTGTAATGACTTAAAAACAGATCAGGAGACCTGTGGACTTTTGTGCTCTGTTGAGACCGTTGCGTCAAAATAGTGCGACAAATTTCACTGAATATTCTGACCTTTGAACTCTGGCGTCAGCATTACCTGTGACGTACCAATCCTGGGAAATTCCAAATCCCATATTTTTTTGTGCCAGCAGATTTTCTCAAAAAGATTAATCAAGTGTATTAAAAGTAAAAAGAAAAAAACACAAAAAAACATAGCCAGTCACTATTTGACAATATGTAATGACAGACAGAATATTAACTTTGTGATCGTGTACAACAGGCTGTAGGAACAAAACAAACACAACATCACAACAGGTCTGAAGGATTGGCAGTTTACTGGCAGATGTGATGTACGGGTTAAGCATTAGCATGTGTGCACGGTAGCTTCAACAAGCTAATGTTAACGTGCAGTTTGACTTTGTGTGTTGACTTTGTTTACACAAGAAAAGTCAGGGCAGGCCACACACTGTGGGCAGCTGAATGTTATGTGCTGCTGCATTGCATTGTTCATGTACCTTTGCAACACGTCTGCAGGTTTTCATTAGAAGTTCAAAACTAATGAAACAACCACACAGGGTCTCGTTACACTTCTAAACAGACTCTGGCTCATTAAGATTCAGCATGGATAGAGAACATTTTTTTACTCGACTGTAGTGGACCGAATAGAAAAGGCAAAGGTGTATGTGTGTGTGTGTGTGT
>JACN01138484.1:0-14318 GCA_000787155.1 Scartelaos histophorus | reverse complement strand
GAAGGATAATAGTCCCAATTGACCCCTTGCAGGGCTCTAGTTCAAATCAAATGTATTTAACGAGCCACTGAGATTTGAGTTTTTGAATGTGCAAAAAAGTGCATCTTGAGAGCCCCCTAAGGTCGACACAGATTGAAGTAAAATCAAGATTAAAATGTCAGAGCAGCTTGGAAGATTTAGCAGTTAAAACCAGCGCAAAATGCCTCTTTTTATCAGTCCGAACAATTTAACCCCGCTCAGGGCAATTAAAGTGACCTGAAGCCCTTTTCATTGGCTGCAGAGTGTTCCCAGATAAATCCTTCTATTGTCCACTGGTCCATTCCCTTGTATTAGTCGAACATGCTTTTCCTGCTTTTTGTGCTCGGCTCGTTTTTCTTTCTCTATAAATTGTCAACATGTGTTTTAGCAATAATTAAGTTCTTTATTTTGCCCTTAAGAGAATAACTCAAAATCAGAAGTTTAGCCCGCTCTCCTGGCTGACGCCGTTCTCGCTGTTTGACTAATTGGCTTCAGTGGTGGAGTGAGGGCCGGGAGGCTAGAACAACAACTGCCCATCTAGGGTTCATTAAAACCCACTGATGCTCCTACACACTTTTACACTTTGCTCGGGAACTTTTCGACTTGAGCGTTGTGTCTCCTGCTTGCAGATTGTGTGTTACCTGGAGGGGCTGGTTGAGGGTTGCTTCTCCTTTTGCCTCTGCTCCTTGCACCACCCTTCTCCTGTCTGCTCCATGATGGCTTCTTCTCCTTTGTATTAGTGGCTTTATGTTCTTGTCTGCTGCACACAAATGCTTGTTGTTTGAGTTGTGCCTTTGTTTTTATTGTTATGTGTATTTTTTATGTTTTTTTTGTTACTATCGCATGCTTGCTGTTGCGGCTTGGTGCTTTGTATGTTGCTTTTCATGCTCTATATTTATTTTTTTATCCAGATTTGCGTATTTAGGAAGTTTTTCCACAACTTCTCTTGTGCTGGGGAGTATATATTTGTTTTAAAACCATTTGTTGTTTGAGTTGTGCCTTTGTTTTTTTGTTATGCGTGTAATACTATATGTATTTTTTACGTTTTTTGTTACTATCCCATGCTTGCTCCCTTGTATTGTTGGCTTAGTGCTTTGTATGTTGCTTTTCATGCTTTATATTTATTTTTTATGCAGATTTAGTATTTAGGAAGTCTTTCCACATCTTCCCTTGTGCTGAGGTGTATATATTTGTTTTAAAACCGTTTTTATCAAAATAAAACTTTGCTAATAGAGCAAATTACTTGAAGTAAAATATTTTCAAATCAATATTTTTAAACTGTAGTAAAGAGATACAGGATATAGTACATCCCCAAAACTATCAGCCTGGAATTACTGTTGAATCTCCACATTTCTTTATATATTTCTGTTTCAGTGTTGGCTTTACTCATTATAATAACTCTCAATATAATAACAGCCCTGTCTAGTGGTCATAGAATGATATTGACCTATGCTCTTACATGACTTTATAGATTCTCTCAAATCTTTGGAGGAAATGAAAGAGTCCGAGGAACATGACAATAATCCATCACCATGTGCATCCTCTTCATCACCTCTTCCACCACCACCATCTCCATCATCTCCATCCTCTGCTCTTCCGTTCCATAAGCCCCCAGACTCAGATCGGCCCTTCAGCCGAGGCAAAGACGTGTCAGACGCTCGCACTGCTCTGGCTAAAGTCCTCACATCTTCTCTGTCCAGTGGGGTTCTGGTCAAACGCCTCAAACCCTCCACCCCCTTCCTCAAAATACACAATGGCACCTCGTGTACGTCAGACAATGACACAGAAGTAAAGTCGGTCACAGATTCACCTACTGAAAATGAGTTTGAGGACCCCATAGATAGAAAAGGGTTAACAACATTTACAGTGGTGCCTTCTAGGAGAGAAAGCGACGCAGAACCCACCCAGGATGTCCCAGCGAAAGAGGAGGAGACAGAGGCTGAACTTGAAAAAGCAGAAGAACAAGTCGTCCCAGAAACTGACCAATCACTGCAGGCGGAAGATGATCCTGACCAATCGGAACGCAGCTCATCCAACGCTTGTCTAGATGAGGGGGAGACCACTTCCTGTTCTCTTCCACTCGAAAGAAGTAGTTCAGATTCGGAGGAGGTTGAGGACATTGTTGAAACTACAAACCAAAATGGAAAAACAGCTGTTAGTGACAACATAGTGGAAGAAAAGTCAGGCGAGTGTCATGAGACCGATGAGCATGAGTTGGAGTTTGTGGAAGAGGAAGTTGAGGAGAGTCATACAGAATCAAGCGCGTGTGAGTCCAAAACATGTGACGATAATGATGTTAAACAAACTATACACGAGGACAATTTCCCTCCTCCACCTCCTCCAGTTTATTTCAGTGAAGATTTGAATGAAGCCAAAGCAAGCACATCTGTCGCAAACAGACAAGGGCGTTCCGATGGTGAGCCTCCAATAATCACAGCTGGAGATTCGGACAATGTGGCCCCAGCCCCCTCCATGTTTGCACAGGCTGTAGCTGCGGCAGTGCAGAGGTCCAGACTCCACAGCACAGAGAAGACCATAAGTGCACTGGCTCACCAAAATACACAGGAGGACGACTAGGAAGTATATTTTAGTAGTTTTATTTAATTACTGTGTACATAAACCTGCACATCTGCCTGTTTTTAGGTGCCTGCGAGAGTCAGACAAGCTCAAACTTATGGATATATTTACTTTGACAATGAAGACCAGACTGTTTAAAACTAAATGTACAATATTTGTTTTGTATTCCTGTACTAGACACTTTTTATTCCACACATTAGTCATGTTTTCTGAGAACATTTTCTGTTGCCAAAGAGGCCAAACTTTCTGTACAGGAACCACGTGCCAATATGAACTTATAATGACATTTTTCATGTGATAATTTCTATGTTCAGCGTTTAAATATATGCTTGAGTCTGTGTGGTTATATTATATCGAGGTGCATACTTATTCTTATCAATGCAGTGTAGAATTCTGAGTGTGATTGTTTTTTTCACCAGCAGGTGGCACTAGAGCCCTATTTGTGAAGCTTGTGACTGCTGTGTCCTTTATTATCTGTCTATACATAATCTGACTGAAATTATGAAGTTAAATGTCTAAATTATGACATGATGTGGAAGTTGTTTCAGGACTTATTTATTACTATATTTACTTCAATAGACTTCCCCATGTGACATTGTTTTAAATCATTACGATGACAATGTACACAATAAAAATATATCTAAACACGTGGGACTGTTTTTTAGAATCACTCGTAGGCCAAAATTCCTTGTTGGAATCACGGGTTGTATGCCAAACATTTGCAGGGCTTCCTGGATGGAGTAGTCCACTTTGCTCACATGCACTTTCTGTTATGTCTTTAACGGACCCAGAGCTCGGGGCAGTGCAGATATACTCTGGTGCCAAAAGAATTCATAGCACCATGTATTGATCCAGTCCTGGCCTTGGAGGAACAGTGAGGAGCTGAGAGGAAGAGGCCCAGCCAGAAGAGCCGGTGGCTACAGCTCCGTGTTGCCAGGCCTGGACTGAGTGGGATCCTCTCCTCGCTGCACCTGAGGAGGAATGGGGGAGATGGGGGAGATAGGAGGGTCCTGCTGGATGATGGGAGCTGACCGCTGACCCTGTCGTGTTTCCTCTACGCTCCCCCCAGAGGAGCGCGCGGCCCTCAAGGGCACGGTGGTGTCACTGCGCCGTTGTCATGGAGAATGCCATTACCGCCCCTAAGGGAGAGCACCGTGCACCGTTTAGAAAAACCCGCACAAGAGAAGCATACACGCATGCCAGCCCAGGAGTTTTCTCTCTGCACAAACCGTGATAGCCAATATAAGTGACACGTGTGGCATTAGTGAAAGGTTGGATTTTCAACCTGGGCAGAAATGTTGAGATCAGACAGAAGAACCCTGAGCCCGTAACGCAACTTAACACAAATGCTACTCTGTCATGGCTGTTTAGTCTGCACAGTGTCATCTCCAGCACAACTCATACGGGACAAAACACGAGCTCGTTTGGTTCCTGGACACAGGTACTGATCTGAGGACATCTGAGTCACGTGACCCCAGCCTGAGCACGGTCCAGTCACATGGATCAGCCTCACTCCAGACTGCACCTTCTACATCTGAACACATTTCTAATTCAGCGGGAGGTCCAGTGCATCATTGTGCGTAATTGTCTTTCCAAAGAGTTTAATTGCATGTATAGATTATAAATCAGCCTGCTACACATTTGACCAACAGATAAGACTATCTACTTGGGAGTTGTTGGGCTTATTAAGTGGTAGAACTAGGTTCATACTGTATGTAGAAAGCACACACACTGTAGAAAAACACATAAACGTCTTGAATCAATAACACAATAGCTGGCCCACACAAACACCGGTAATGCGCATTTATCATTTATTTATTCCTTCATATCACCATTCATCTCTACTTAGTTTTCCATCTGATGTGTGTGCCTGGTGGTTTGAAGATGCCCACGAGCTGGTCCAAGTCAGAATGTGATTATAAAACAGTGGAAAGGCCCGGGGCGCGCAGCATCGCATCGGCAGATATCCACTGTGCCGTGCGCTTGTGTGTGCGTATTGTAGCCCGCTAATATATGTGTGTTTACATGGCACCTCCGTTGCTTGGCTCGAAATAATCAATAGATGAATCACCCAAAGCATGTGTTGTTCTCCCCAGGCAATGTGGTGCGGCTTAATGCTATTCTTTCCCATTCACCTTGGGAGCGGCATCCATCGGGCCTCCCCCCTAAAGAGTGAGGTACGCTTGCCTAAAACATCACCAGCGCTCGAGGGGGGAGCGCTTTGGAAAGTGATGCGGGGAGAGCTCAGTTTGACCCCGTGACCTCCTCCATGTTTGCGCTCGCTTCCCTCCTCTTTGGCGGAACGGCAAATCACACAGTTCCCGCCTCATTGGCAGTGTCAGGCGCTTACAGTAGTGCTTCTCTGCATTGTGCTGCTGGTTAACTGGTTCAAATGTTATGGAAATGATATTTACCTCTTCTTTGATCCTGTAAACTCCGCGCACACACACGGGCCTCACTTTTTTCCTCTCGCTCTGGGTAGAGTAGACGCTATAAATACATTCAAACAGGAAAAAATAGATATGTGATGTGTCTTTTTTAAATACCCATCCAAACCAAATCAATCATTTTTGGGTAGCTTTTTTGAATCTTCCACAAAGAACGCGCGGAGAGATTTTTGACAGGAGCCTCAAAGTCAAGTCGGTTTGATTCATGGGCCCGGGCAGCGCTGCGTAACACTCCAAACTAAACACATTGGCGATATTCTATAGGCTGCGTGGGGGCCATAGTGGACAAGCGGCTATCTGTGTCATTTTTCTTCATTCATCCATCCAGGGAGCGGGAGCGCGTGATTGTGATGAATGGACACTGCCCCAGATCCAATGTGGTGACAAACTGACACAATCACCGCAGTTAATTCGTCACCGGCGGCTGTCCCTTTGATCAAAACAGACGCCCCTGCCCTAGTGCCTATACAATCAGACAAATTAGCGTTTTAACACCAAACAACGCGCTTTCCCTGGCTCCGAGTGACGCGCCAACTTTACGCACCCCCTTTACGCACCCCACGCGCATATTTTTTCCTGCGATCTAATCATACTAACAATTATTGAGAAGTCGCTCACAACTTTAGAGTGGCGAATAATGAGGATTGAGTGACGGTGCAGTGCCAGGAGCGACCAAGAGGGGGCACAGTAGCCACTAGTTTAAATTACAGGCATTACCATACGCCTCAGAGAGATGATATTGAAGTTTGATGACTTTGTTATGCGCTGGTACCTCATTTGGTTAATTATACTTACGTACACTGTAATTGTTCGAATTCGCTCATTTGTTTTATCAATAATGAAAATCACCTATCGCACAGTGCGTCTATAAAGCAGAATTTCAGTTTTGTCATGAACAATTTCAAATTTAAAACAAAAATAAATAATATATAATAACGTGCTGCGATAATTTGCTTATTAAGTTGTAGTTCCGTAGTATTTTTATGGGATTTTGTTTGCAATATTGTCAAATAAGATCACCAAAAGTGAGTCCAAGTTTCGGCACAACCGGATTTTCAAATGATACGAATGCTTTGGCAGAAGTTTCTCCAAATATTAACATGTCTCTTTGGTGATTTTCTGTAGTTTAGACAAATTAACAGACAGATTCCTTTTTCATTCTTAAAAACACACACACACACACAGAGACACACACACTTCTGTAATTCTTTTAAAAGTTTTGTGTTCAATACCAACTTGCGCAATTTTATTTCCTCTTGATGGAGCTCCTGTACCCAACACATCCCACTATATATATCTTTTTTTTCTATTTTTCTTCTTTTTGTCTGTCATCATTAATAATTCATCTCCCTTTCTTGGATGCTAAAACAACAACAAACAGAACAACAGCTTCTGATAATGTATTCAGTCAAAAGCTCATTGTCTGGGGGGTGGGGGGTAAGAGAAGGAAGGGGACAGCGAAATGTGCACTGGAGTGAGACAAGAGAGCACCCCGACAGGGAGAGGCTCAATGTCACGCGGAAGAAAGAAAAACAAACGCCAGAAGGCAAGAAAAGAGGAAAAAATGACAGAAAAATACAGTTTGTAAGTCATAAAAGACCAATTAGAGGCATTAGGGCCGCGCAAATGGAGATGAATAATTTGAGCAATTTCGTTTAAAAATGGCCGGCCAAATGGGACGTATTTTTTAGCTTTCAGAAAACAGTAATTCAAGTCTATATGGCATGATAGACTTTTACTTACGCCTCTCTCAGACCCCCACGGTGACACCCAGCCCCCTCCCGCTCCCCTATTTCGCAACCTTGGATGGCCCTGCGTTCACATTACACCATAATAGATCATGAGTCATTGGATTTTAAGCCACCACACACGCACAATGCAAGCCACATTAGACGCCATTATTTAGACTCTTGCCTAACCGTAGATTTAACACTACATGAGTTAAATTGATACTCCCATGTCTCCTGCTTCACGCTAGCGAATTGCAATACCGCGCGTTAGATATTGCGATTTCTAGACGTCCTCCTATAGAAAAAAAATACATGGAGAAAAATGAATCACCTATAGCTATACTGCGAGATCCATTCAAAGCATTCAAGGTAGAGTCCTGATTGACACCTCCAAGCTGTGTTTCGGCTGGCTCTCGCGTCCATTTCTGCAGATCCCGGTAAACACGGTGAAAAAAAAGCACAAGTAAGATAATTTAGTCCAATTAGAGCTAGAAAAAATAAGATAAAAAAAGTCGTTTGATGAAAAATGTCAGGGTATAATTGCCCGTAGTAACTGCATTTGTACTTTTAAAATGTGATGCTGTGTCCTTGTAGCAAGTGGCTAAATTAATTTGTACAATACACCTAGTGCTAATTAGCAGCTCGCGTTTGATTGGCTGTTGCAGAATTTGTACGCAAAATTTCAAAGTCAAAAAGTTTAATTAAAGTAAAAAAAAAAGGTGATAAAATTTTTTTGAAGAACTATAGTGTTTGCCCAAGTCTTTAAAATTTACAAAAAAATAAGCACATCCGTAAAAGACTATTATAATATTATAGTCACAGCTCACCTAATGTTCTGCAATAAACTGGGGTTGTTGGCTATGGAACTTATTTTTATTCATAAATCATATTAAAATGTTTGAAAAACTATAGAGTAATTTGTATGTAAAAAAAAAAAAGTGAAATTTAAGTTTAAAAAAATTTGATAAATTTTTTTGAAGAACTATAGCGTTTGCCTAAGTCTTTAAAATTTACCAAAAAATAAAAATAAATAATAATAATCATAGTCACAGCTCACCCAATGTTCTGCAATAAACTGGGGATGTTGATTATGGAAGGGACCCAACTTATTTTTATTCATAAATGGTGGTAAAATGTTTGAAAAAATAGTCATTTAAGAGTAATTTGTATGTAAAAAATAAATAAAAAAAATACACATATCTGTAAAAGACCATTTTGCAACATTATACTCAGTGTTCTGCAATAGACTGAGGGTGTCGCCTATGGAAGGGCATCCAGCTTAAACTTATTCCAAAGCAAAACCACTCCGCAGAACGATGCAAAGGACTGGAGCAGTGACACAAAAGGAAGACTGTTGTATGCTACACAACGGAAACTCACTGCCACTAAATTTAACAAAGCAATTCTTACGTGATCAAAGAGAGGGTTAAATTAAAAAGGTGCTAAATTCACTTCCGAGTCTGTGGGAATTTGTATTTTTTTCTGCAGTGTAGCTTGTTATAATGAGTGATGGAGGACGGTGGAGAAGCGATGTAGATGCATGAAAGAAAGCTGTTGCAGAAAAATCCATTCAAGGCCAATGGGAGGTTCCACAGTGTATTTCCAATGGGGCGAGATAAAAGACACGGGTAATGACTTGTCTAACCTGAAAAGCTATGTTGACAAATGTTTGCGAGCATTTTACTAAGCTGTATCACCGGACTATACCCAGAAATGCTTTTACCGAATCTATCATTTTATTGTTGCGGAGAATACACAAAACTTGCTCTGAATCGAAAGGTGGGAGGTTCTGGCCCTAAAAAACATGTTGTTTGCGAATATCTTTTATTAAGAGTTTGTGGAGATGCTGCAAGGGGCCAGGCTATTAACAGGTGCTTTCCACACAGCTTTAGATGGAGCCCCAAGGTAGCTTTAACCTCTCTGCCTTCAAAAAGCAGAGGGTAAACAAACAGGAAGCCTTTACACAGCAGGAAACCAGAGCAGTGAATCAGTTATTGCATAAGGGATCTGGAAATGTATAGGATTTAATTATACTCAGCAGGCAAACACACGCCGGACTATTGTGAGGGTGTAATAATGTAAAGAGGAGAGTGATTCACAAAAGGACTATAACAAGATATGTGTAAGGAAATAGAGAGGAGTCATGCAGAGGCTAGTCCTGTGTGCTGTGTGATGGATCCTATTCACAACCTTGAATAGATTTAAAACATTTTACCACACTAAAGTACTGTTAGCTATTTATGCATTACTCAAACTATCACTGAACTAATGTTATTACTAAATTATCCAAATGAAGTAATTCAGTAAACTATTTCTGCTATTTTTTTAAACATTATTGTTACTATTACTACGATTCAGCTACAGTTGCAGATACTATTTTCACTAGTTTATGTTTACTGGATATAAAGCTCAACTTTACTTTTATTCATTTATTTTATTAATTCATTATTGACCAAAACTGCTAATCTTAAGACTATGTTTCACATCCCCATGTTCTGAAGCCTCTGTAACTTTTTAAGTTATTTATTAATTAAAAAAAAAAAAAAAAATACTCAAAAATATCTATTCTATGAGATATGTTTTATAATGTATTTATTATGACTTTAATATTGAATGGAAAATTCAGTCACAAGTGGAAAGATTTGGCTAATCATAATCAAAAATGCTCAAAATCAAAAATTATTTTACACTGCAAAAAAAAGCAATATCTAGGTAAGTTAAAATGAGTTAAATTACAAAGTTAAATTGACAAATAAAATGATCTACCAATGGAATAAGTGTGTTTTTCTTAATTTTTTGTTTTGTTAAGTGCTGTTAAGAGTTGTTTTTCCTTGTTACTACTTAAGATGTATTATAATATTTCAAGTACACAAAGTCTTGTTTTGGTAGATCATTTTACTTAATTTCAAGTGAAATTCACTCGTATTATGACAAAACTGTGCTAATTAAAGTCATCTTAACTTGGCTAGATTTTAGTTTTTGCAGTGCAATTTCAACTAAAAATAAAAGTAATTGATTGAATCATTTAATATCATTGTTTTCTATTACTGAGCTTTTAGAACAAAAACTACTAACACTATTCAGGAAAGGTCCAAGCTTGATTTTCTTTCAGTAGCAATAGTTTTCAAATGAGTTTCTAGGTTGGACACTAGTTTCAATTTGGATTAGCGTCTGGGCATCAATTGCTTTTGACAGCTCGACACAGAAGTAAAGTGACAATATTTCTTCTACTTGTTTTGCTACAACATGACAACCTCCCCAGTTATTTTAATCTGATCAAATGACTTTTTAGTCTTTATTTATTCTGCTAGATATTATAATCAACAGCACAATCCATGTGCACTGTCAGGCAGCAGACTCCAAAGCATCCTGCTAAGACCCAGGGGGGAAGTTTTCTTAATTTTGTTTCCTTCATAAAATAAGTGTTTGTCAGATCATAAATTATAAATCCTGAATATCTCCACAGACTATTTCTTGAACTAAATGCCATCTTAATAGAAGTATTCACAAATTGAAATGGTTTGTACAATAACATGCTTTTTTGAATTAAGTTGCATTTTACAGTGAAGAATGCAACTGTAGAGATTCTTTTCATTCTGATCTGCTTATACAATTTCCTCATTAGTTAGTATAATTGTATTTATTTCATTAAAATCATATCGCTCATTCCTCGCATGCCCACTTCTGCTATAAAAACACTTTATTATAGTCCTAAAGAAATTGCATGCAGCTTCTCAAGGAAAATCTCACCAAAGCGTTTCATTTGTCAGTGTCAGTGAAAAGAGATGTTTTCCCAGCCAATTGAGTGATATATGTTACAGGCATTGATTTGAGCTGGACTAAAATAGCTTGTGTGTGTGTGTTTGTGTGTGTGTGTGTTTGAGACAGAGGCTGCTGCACTGCTGTCTTGTCTTCTGCATTTTCAACATAGCCTGGAACATACTTATTTAAACATGTTTTTAAAGGAAATATAGAGGGGGAGATGTCGGCATAGCTGTTTCTGAGTGACTTGGTAATAATATGAATTCAAGGTGTGATACGCGGACTTTATTAATTCAGGGCCACAGAGACAGCTGAATAATGAAATTTAATGAAAATTTTAGACGGACTAAAAGTCAGAGAGCTTCTGTCATTAATTTTAAAAGCATACCATGAGGGCTGGGAATGCAATCACACATTCCTCCTTCGGGCTCGCGTAGTGTCACACAGACAAAGTATAAGAAGTATTTTAAAGAATTTGCAAAACAGTTAATTTGATTTAATTTATTCTGCGGAGTTGCGAAGAAAAGGAAAACAAAGCTGGCGAATTTCAAATGCACGGTGCGTAAAGGTGAAGAGAAAAAGGATGCTGTAAGTTCGATTGTTCTCAATAAACCATAAGTTAGAGCGCAAACACACTTTTATATTGTTCATTACCGCTTCGTTTTTTTGAGGCTCGCCAACAACTTTCCCAACAATCTCTTCAAAGGGAGCCACGTATATCTACCCATGACCCATCTCTTTCATTGCACAAATACTTCTCGGCTCTGTACTCCATCGCCCTATAATGCAAAAAAAAGCCTTATTTGCCTGCTAATGTACTCCCAGTTAATTTGATGCTAGAACAATGTATTATACGGGCGAGTTATTTTCACAGCGCGTATTACATTTGGTATTTTGTCAAGCATGCAGCCTCTGAGGAACAGCCTTCGAAATTTTATCTTAAATGGATCTATTTAAGAGGCATTCTCGGCATAGCGTTTCGTCTTCTAAATTAATTGCGTTATCGGCTTCTTTTCAAATATGCCAAATGAAGTTGGGAGATAAGTTGAAATAAACATTCTGAAGGTACCACTTACACCTACAGCCAATCACATAGGTTGATTAATTCCAGTTCGTTTGGCCTTCGGATTTTTTTTTTTAAATTTTGCATCAGAAATCTTCTAAGTGTTAAAGCAACCTAGTTAAAGTGTATTTATCCGCTGTCCGCCCCCTTTCAGTTTTTCTTTGTGCATTTGGTATCTAAGCATTGAGCTGGTACAATAGGTACAGGGGTAGACCTTAGATGAAAACCTGCAGGAGCATAAAACTACTCAGATCCCTACAGCGCGCTCATCCTGCCACTCTATACCCCTATCCCAGCATGGGCCGTACTCACCGAGCGACCCTCGCCTTCCCAGCAGCCCCGGGCCCGCCGACCTCTGACCTCGCGGGAGATTGGATCCTGGGACAGCGGGAGGAACAGAAGGATGGCCGGCTCCGTGGCACCGCACTCTTGACACCGGAAAGACGGACACATATTCACGAGGTTTATTTAATCATGGCTTTGACTGTCACAGCGGCGCAGTGGCCCTTCAGAGGAGCGGCGACGTGATGGTGACTTGTCCACTAACCTGTGTGTAAAAAGCAGAGGAGTAAATACAAAGCCACAGGTTCGCACGATGTCGCAACTTTCTTGAGAAGAACAGTGTGTAAAGGTGCACTATGGAACTTTTTGATTGGGGCACCTGCTTTTTTTCATGTCATTGCTCTGCCTGAAATGCTCCACAATACGACATTAAACAGCTCTACTTTACATTTATTCAATTACAGTTTTTCATTGTTCTAAAATTTTATGTCCATGAAGATAAAAAGACAACATTTCAGACAAAGCAATAGCATCTCCACTGAGAAAAGTAGCTTTAGAAACATCAAGTTTAATGCCATACTGTGGAAAATTCTAGGCAAAAATAAAACAATATAATATCCTCCATGGAGCTAAGCAGGTGGTGGCCCCTTCACCAGAAAAGTTACATACTGCACCTTTAATATTGATCATAAAAGTAAAAAATGACAAATAAAACAATGTGGCACATATGATATAAGTAACAACAATACTCATTATTAGATTATTTTATTGAAAAATCTGATACAAGTTAAACTGAATCAAAAACAAAAAAAAATCTACAATTAAAAAAAAATAACCCTTCAAAATTAGGATATATTTGTAACAAAGTAAAACATAGAATTTAAAACAGTCACCTTATTGACCTGCAGATATTACGAAGTCAAATATGACCTCAAGCACTGATATTTTTAAAAATAAAGTAGTATCCTTTTTTGAGTGGAGTGTATTATTTTAAACATGCCAAATGAAACATCTGCAAGGTTGAAGTATCAGGAATAAAGATCATAGGACTTTATTTTATTTATTTAGAATAAACTATCAAAATTCTTGTTTAAAAAAAAGAAAATACACGAAATTGCAGCTAATATTTGGCTGTAAATGAAAGCATGTGCTATCTTACAAAGTAGCAGACTGACACAACTACACACATCAAATAAAAGCTAGAAGACAATTACAGAATGTTATACACTGCAAAAGTCAAAGTTTTTTATAATTCCACATTCAACATTATATAATTAGGAGATTAAGCCTGTCATGATAATCACAGTATCAACTTATCATTCAATATAACAGATGGAACAATGTTTTCTGGAGTCAGTATTTATTAGACATACATTTTCTTTACATTATTGGGAAATGTTGGGTCATTTTTTTATATTTAATAAGAGTTGAGCTGTACAAGATTAAATTAATAACTTTATTACATCATTCTGCTGTTTATTTATTGCAATTCATGTTTTTTGGTTTAAATCTGCACTTGGATCTTTGTGTCAGTGGCATAAATTAGTTTCAATATTATCGTTAAGAGTCTAAAAATTCTAAATATATCTCACTTTAAAATTTGTAAGGCCTACTGTAGATTAAACGTACAGAAAGATAAACTTGCCCAAAAAAAGAAAGTAACACTCATCCCTTAATTTTATATATTGTCTTAACCACTAATGATCATAGTACAATAATATAAAAACTTCTAAATGTGGAGCATGTAAGCAGCTCATAATGAGCCTCACAACCTTCACGATATAACAGTTTGAAGTGGTATCCAGCTGTGACAAGGATACAACACAACAACACAAAAGCCTAACTATATAACTCGTAGTCAATACCTATCACATCTATAACATAAGAGGGAGAATTAGCCCGTCAACTTTCTGCCAGCGAAAAGGCGGCCCTGCGTTTGAATGGTTGGAGTATGGTGGGTGCTCTTTTGAAGGTGTTTGCTTTCAGAGTGTGGAGCTGTCAAATGATGTTGTCACGTAAACATGTCAGCGCGAGATCCAATATGGCGCCCCTGTCCTGGCCGCTGACAGACAGGAACGCCGCTCGCCTCCGTTAAACCCTCCCGTAGACCGCATAGTGTGAGCCGTCGCAAACAAATAAATAGGAGACAAAAGACAGACGCCGTCACATGCAAAACGGTTCCTCATTTCAAAGCCCCAAAAGTGACAACCAGAGTGGGTGTAATCCCTCTACTAGTCTGCGGAAAAACATGGGAGACGTGCATGGTAAATCTGTAACATGTTTCCACCATAGATTCTTGTAATGGGTAAACTAAGGAATGTAGCATAAAAAGTCAATGGTTTTAGTTGATAAGGCCTAAAATGTTGTCCTGTTTTGTCATCAAACAATCACAAAAAAGTCCATCCATGCATGATCTTCACTGTGGTTCTCCCTGAGGTT
>KN519374.1:27628-50946 GCA_000787155.1 Scartelaos histophorus | reverse complement strand
TTTTAAAGTATTGATAGTGGAGGCTTTAATATTTCGTCCTCTTGGTTTTTTGTGTGTTTTTTTTTACGGCACCTTCTTTTTATCTAGTATGGTTTTTTATTGTTATGTCATATATGTGCTAAATAAATAAAAAAACATGTAGATATGCTTATTTCAGTGGTCTGTTATTTCTTTCTAGAGCTGTATGTTTCATTTATTTATTCAAATCAAAAATACTATGAAAAACATGTCTTCCTACAGTGAGTGAGGAAATAGATGAGTTTAAAGCCATACTGTGGGACATTCTAGGCAATAGAAGCGATAGCATTTCCACGAAGAGAAGCAGCTATCAAAAAGTGACACAGTGGAGCTTTAACATCCACCAGCAGCTCCCTCCCTGTGCACTGCCACGGAAAACAAAACACAAACACTAAGTAACTTCTAATGACCACACAGAACAAAAGTGGCAGTATTAATGCGCTGTTGAATTGTGGGTAGCCACGCGTCTCTTTTCAGTACAAAGCAGCGCACAATCGTCACTTTATTTTTGGTCTTTCAAACTTTGCTCTGCGGCGTCATGGCAACCATTCATCCACTTACACAGAGAGGGCTTTAATCGGCTCTGATTGGAGGATTAAGATACAATGTGCTATTCAAACCACAGCTGAGCATGATGGGACTTTATGCAGCCAGTCAATGGTAAACAGTAATTACATAAGAGCTTTGCATATGTGAAATCACTGGTTACATTTGAGAAAAGTGTCCAAAATTTAAAGAAAAGCTGAATTTTGCCTAAATAATCAGAAAGAAATGCTGATTACTAATGCTATAGAACATGAATTTAGCAGATAAAAATATAACAAATGTCTGTTTCTTCAGAATATCACAGATTTAAAGGAGAAATTTCCACAAGACTAGAGATTGGAACTACGAGAACAAGACAAGATGAGATTTTGATGTTCTTTATAATAAATACTAATAAATATTCCAATCCACTTCCCAATTTTGGTCTCATTATTTTCGATTTACTTCATTTAATATTTTTGCTGTCATTTTTCCAGTGCTTTTTTTGTCTCCAACTTCTCAAAAAATGTAAATCATCAATTATTTTTATCCAATTCAAACGTAAAAACAGTTTCGCAAGATCTCATGGTAATTTTGTCTCGCGAGATCTTGTGGCTCGAGATCTTCACGTAACTTTTTTTGGTGCGCCAACTGCTTGTCTCCATGGAGCTGAAATTGCTGGAAATTTTTTTACGCAATGTGGCATTAAATATATCCATTTTCCACAGGCAGATGACGCCAATTTATGAGGGCAGTTTAGTAATCAAATCTACGGAGAGGCGAGCCCGTTCACAGCAAAAATGCATGGATTTTTGTGGCGATTTAAACATTTGAACAACTGAATAAAATAAACAACTACTCAAGAACATTCTCAGCAAATCAATAAAATACGGAGACAAGCAGGTGATGGACTTTTTGAATTTAGCATACTTTTTTCATTATAATTAGAAAAAAATCAAAAAAATTATTAACTACATCTCTAAAGCCTTTTTATTTGTATTATTTTTAAGTTCCAGAAGTAACTGAATGTAGCTCCTAATTGATGTTATTTATTGTTATTTTTGCTTCCACAAAATAAAAAAGTTACATAAAAAAAAGAATTCATTATTATTATTATCCCTAATGTCTGGATATTTTTTTTTCCTTCAGAATTTTCTAACTAATGGAGCTGTTGTTTCTAAATCTGCTAATCTTACATAATCCGGAAAACAAGTCCAGAGGAGAAGATCAACTGTGGATCATGTGGAGAGTTTTAAAGCTGCACTATGGAACTTTTTTAGTGGGTGTCGTCATTCTGCCTGTTATGTTCCACAATTTTGCACCGGCTTCTTGTCTCCATGAAGACAGATAAGCTCGACGCCGTACTCTGGAACATTCCTAGTATATCTCCATGGAGACAAGCAGGCGGTAGACTCTCCACTAGAAAAGTTACGTACTGCATCTTTAACGGGTCTGTACTTGACTTTTATCTCCTTGTAAAAGCAGCCACTTTAGAAAAATCAATGCTGAATAATAGTGCTTTTAAATTTTAGAAGGCATTTTGTTGGACGAGAGAAGCGTAAAGAAGCCGGACAGTTTTATACAATGTGAAGCACATGGAAACATCCAGAAGAGTGGCAGTGTTAAAGAGGACATACCTCTCCAGTGACCAGGTACTTTCCATCAGGGGAGAAGGACAAGGCCGTGATGGTTTTCCTGTGGAGACACACACAGATCAATGCAAATTCAAATATGGAGACGTGAAGGTTTAATAACGGTTCAGAGCGGAGCTGCATAATGTGTCCTACTCTGCACAGCCTCTATCAAGTTACTGTTACTGCATAATCAGCCAAAAGATATCATATCTATGCTTATCTGTGCGTTATGATGAATGGGCTTTATACAGGTGCCCCTCGCCTGGAATCAAATGAGGAGACTGTTCCCCACCCTGCACACTGAGACCACACTAGGCTGGGCCAAACTTTTTATTTTTTTAGATTCTCAAGATTAGAACATTTGGTTCCGTACCGGCCTGTCAAAGCCTGATCTCATCAGGTCTCAGGAGCTCTCAGGGCCAGGCCTGGTCAGTACTGGGATGGGAGACACTGGGAATGCCAGGTGCCACAGAGGGACGCCAGTTGCAAAAAACTGCCTTTGTGTCCTTAGGCAAGGCACTTCACAAACATTGCCTAGTATGAAAGTGAGGTGATGGTGGTGGTCGAAGGGGCCGATAGCACAGACTGGCAGCCTCACTTCCATCTGTCTGCCTCAGGTCAGCTGTGGCTAGTAGTTTACCACCACCACCGTGTGTGGAGTGAAGGAATAAGGCTCTGTGAAGTATCTCTGAATGTCCTGAAAAGCGCTATATTAAACTGATGCTTCATTATTATTACTACTAGTAGTATTAGTATTTGTATTATCTGGACAAAATATATGTGACAAAATTTTATGCAAATTAATTAAAATTTAGAGGTTGCTCGAGACACTTGAAAATGGTCTTATATTATAACATAGCAAACCAAATAAATAAGACATATTTGAATAATTTGTCATTTAATTCTGCAAACACTGAAACTTCCCTAAAAATTACTTAGAAAGCCCATTAAATTATAAAAGTTTCTTGAAAACACAAAATTTGTCAATTTCCAGGAAACTTCATGCAGTTTGAGCAACCTCTAAAACATCTCCTTTTTCTTTCAAATTTCTTCCTAAATCATCTTTTGGAGCTTAAACCTAATGCAGGGTTCTAATCGAGGTGATCTGAAACTTTATTTTTTACTGTGCTTTAATGGACCAGCCTACATGATATCTATTTGGCCTCACCAGTTTGGCTGTTTTTTTTTTAATTTTTATTTATTTTATTCTATTGTAATTTTATTTTGTAAAGCACTTTGAATTACTTTGTGTACGAACTGTGCTGTACAAATAAACTCGTCTTGCCTTGGTGTGATAGGGCGCGACAGGTGGTGGGCGACCAATCACGTCGCAACAATCAAGGTTTGTGTGGAAACCAAAGGCAAAGTGCCCAAACAAACCAGAACAAACATGGCGGCGCAGACGGACGCACTTCAGCCTATTACAGCTTCAGTCAGGATATTTGTGTTACGTTTGAGAAAAATGTGTGAAATCTGTGGACAGGGGAGACGTCTGTGCTTTTCTTTCAAATGGATTTAACTAAAGTTTGATTTTTTGGTCTTGTTCTGCTGTCGTGACACTTTTACTAGTCACATTTGAATATTCACCATGACTTTCTGTGTTTTCAGTGAGAGACGATCCAGACTGACAATTCAGAGCGACACAAACATATAAATCTGCCATGAGCCACTTTAACTATTTGTACTCATAGGATTTATTTTACAGCAATTTTCAGGTTTGGCACCAATACACATTTTAAGGCATTAACTTGAATAAATAAACTGTTAAAAAAATTCCCTTAACAGGCCAAGATTTGATTGACGCGTATCAGGATTAGTGTTGTAACATTGTCTCCTGTCATCACGTCAATCTGTAACGGATCCAGTCTCATCTATTCACCGAGGAGGATTTAGCAAAGTATTAAAAATGTGTAATTAGATCATAATTCGATTAGACTAATTAGACCTGTTTTCTTCTCATTTTGCACAGCTCGGTTGAAATGTGACTCACCCTGACGTGTTGATGATGTGCTGCTGACGGCTGCTCTTAGGGTTCAAAAGGACGACCGCGCATCTGAAAGGGAAAAAAACAGGAAAAAAAATCATTATTCATTATATATTTATTTTCTTTTAAGGTCAAATATTACGCAAAATTGACTCTTGTGAGCTCCAAGACATGTTATAATGCAGTGATCTCCTCAAAAACAGAATTATTATAACAAAATCTGTATTATTAGTTGGTCTACATCTCTAAATTAATAAAAAAAACACAACTCCAGGTATGTTTTTATGAGAAATATAATGGAATAATAATGTAATATGAGGCCTTTAAATTACAAAAGCACCTTCACCTTCGAAAAACATAAGCCGTGATGTAACAGGATTAAAAAGGAGGCACTGAACAAAAGTGTTTAGACATGAGCTTAATTGAACTAATCTGCATTGATTCCTAATTAAACTACATTCTGTGACCTGCTTAAGTGTTTCTGAAGGATTAGAATGACAGCAAACAGCCATGGCCATTCAGGCATTCAAGGGCCCATATTACACTATTTTTTCTCTTCTCTCCAACAGGAAATACTCTGTTCCAACTTGGGAGTAATACAGGAAGTGCTCCAATGTGTTTTTAAACTCCACACACCTTCACTACAGGGTCTTTTGAGCTTTGGAGACGTAGACAGACTAAGAAAAAGGGTTACACAAACTTTTACGAATGAAACAAAACACGACTCCAGGTATAAAGAGTAAAGAACTGGGCTTAGTTATTTTGTACAACTTCTAAAGCTGTGAGACTCATGGGGTCAGTGATGTAAAAGGCACATTTTAGAATTTAGATGACATTTTTTAGTGAAATTTTTCCAAATATTTAAAATATCACATATGCATAAATCTATGTTTGACATTTACATTAAAAATTGTTAGTGTTTTTTATGTACATGAATTAAAAAATGTCATGTGTTCAAATGGTTTTATTTTATTAAAACATGGTTGGGATGTTAATCTAAATTGTGAGTCATATGAACATGAGATTGAGATTTGAAAACATGAAAACATTTGTTGATTTGAAGATATTTGTTTGAATATTATGGTCGAAATAACTAATCAAGAAAGATGGAATTTCATGTGGGACTAAAAACACTTCAGAAAATATGAGAAAAAAAACTGCACATTTCAGGGTGGCCTTTTATTGTGGGCAGTATAAGGTAGACCTGTGCACTAATCATGATGTCAGATCAGCATCTTGATGTGGCACACCTGTGAGGTGGGATGGATTATCTCAGCAAAGCAGAAGTGCTCACTATCACACATTTAGACAGATTTGTGAACAATGTTTGAGAGAAATGGTAATATTGTGTATCTGGAATGAATTTTAGATCTTCAAGTCCATCTCATGAAAAATGGGAGCAAAAACAAAAGTGTTGCGTTTATATTTTTGTTGAGTGTATGTCAAGGTAAATGCAGGATACTCCAATCTATATAACAGCAAACTAACTAAATAGAACAAAAACTACACTGATATGGATGATGTCATGACTTGTTAGCCAGATAACAGCCCGGATGGAGTCTGATTGGACTGTGCAACGTGCCAAACAAACAAAGAGGAGCTAAGTCTAACCCATGCCATCCTCCCACTATAGTTTAAAAATCATTGTATACGTGTAAACATTGAGTCTCTAATAGTGGAATAGGTCAATTTTTTTTATCAAGGAAAAGGCTGGTTTCCTCAACAGAAAAAAACAACATTATAAAACTGCTTAAAAGTCACAATACAGGACCTTTAAACACATAAACATAAGCCAGCATGCTCCACATTACAGCAACTGTGTATTCCTCTTGTTCAAATTAGCCAATAATTTACTTTTAATTATAACTGTACATTAAATATATTGCTAACTTAATGACTGTTTGCATTACTTGATACTGCAGATAATTACTGGTGTTATATTATACTGCCTGACAGCCATAAATTACAAGGCGAGTAATGGACTGGAATTAGACTAATAAAGATCTCTATATAAGCAATGAATCAAGTAGTAGTAATTAATTTATACTTTTACCCTCCTAATTAAATGTTGTAGAAAAACAAGTTCATTTCAAAACATTGCTTAAAACTTATTTAAAGGTGCAATATGTAACTTTTTGGCTGAAGGTTCATGATTTTCTTATGTGGAAATGTCACTGGTCTGCCTGGAATGTTCCACAGTATAACATTAAACAGCTCTATCTTACATTTATTGAATTACAGGTGGTTTTATAGCTCAAAAATACCTAGAAAAAAAGCATTGTGACTGAGTGAGGTCGCCTCTCCACAGATCTGACCTGTAACTTGGTCTGGTTTGGTCTCTATTTAACAGACACTCCACCAGAAAAGTAACACAATGCACCTTTAAGCAATTTTTAGAGGTAAACCTAGCGAGTGGATTTCAAAAATACTAATAGACACTTCCTGAATTGCCACCTAATGACATCACAAGGTGGAAGCGTTTTGAGTGTTTTGACAACTTGATTTTTTTGTCTATTGTTTGGGCAAAATCAGGTTATCCCAGTACAGATGTATTGTAAAAGCTTTCTAAAGTAAAGCGTTTTATTATGAGAGAATCAGGAAATGCTCTGTCTGGATGCTAGTTGTTAGCATTACCATGACGGCAAATCTCTGGTGTGGTGTCTGAAAGTGTCTGAAAGTGTCTGAAAGTTGCAAAAACTGCTTACAAACTCACACACTGAATAATTAAATACTAGGAATGGGTTAGCAGGCCAGTCACGATAACACATTTTGAAGTTCGGTAAATTGCTGAATAAATATAGACAAGTATTGACACTAATTTAAACCACAGAGCAGATTTAAACCACAAAAACTATTCTAAAAAAAAAAAAAAAAAATTATCCTCCATAACAGCATAATGAAACACTAAAAAATCATATCCTGCATGAAATAAACAGCAGAATGAAACACTTTTGTATTTTGCATCTGTAATGAGTCAGAAAATTCAAAAAAGTTTGTTGTCAAATTTCCATATGAACATGAGAAAATTTTAAATGATGTTCTCAGTCTCAGTCTTCTAAAGTAAATAATATTAAATAAAAGGAAAAGTCCAGAGTTCTTCTTTAGGGAGACAGCCTAAAATATATGAATTCAACTTTATCTGGATTAAATCTGATCATATAACCAAAAAAATAATGTTTTTTTTTTCCCTCAGTAATGCAAAAGTGCAAAGAAAATGTACACATAATAAATACTGATCCCAAAATATATTGTTCCAGCTCTCACATATAGAACCATACAGGGGAGTCGACAGTGGGGGGGGCAAAGGGGGTCTGTTATCCCGGGCCCCACTGTCTTTATTTTATTTTTTTTAAAGCTTTGAATGGACCAGTCCCACAATACATCCCGGACCTCCTCCAAATTTACACCCCAGCGCATGTTTTGAGGTCCGAGGGCCAGTTCCAGCTCGTGGGCCCTAAAATGAGTCTTAAAACCCGGGCCCCCCACAGTGGAATATTTGAAGTCTCGTCTTAAAACCCACTTTTATTCTCTGGCTTTTAACACGGCGTCAGAGGTGTGGTCCTCCTTATTTTTAATTCATTTTATTAATTGTATTTATTTATTGCTATTCCATGTTTTTAACTATGTTTTAAGACTAGTAGGATTAAATCTACGCATTTATTTTATCATTTTATTATTGGCTCTGTATTTTTGCAACATTTTTCAAACGTTTTGTCGAAATATGTTACATAAATAAAGTGGATTGGCTCAGAATTAATCCTTTTCCTATTGTTTCATATTAGAAGGGGGGCCCCATGTGAGACCTCCTGCCCTGGGCCCTCAAATTTCTGTGGACGGGCCTGAAACCATAAGTACATATAGAAATGATCATGACAGGCCTGTGCGTTAGGAAAGTGAGGAATAACTTTGGACCGATGCGAACCATTTAAAATGAATTTGTCTTGTTTTTTAGATTTGGAAGAAAATGCTATCAGTTACAGATTATATTGAATATTTATTTTGCACAAAGCTCAGTCGGGTAAACAAAGATGCATTTCCACACTGTCTGAAGAGGCCTGATACAGGATAAGGACGTGATAAGAATAAATGTGATCTGGAGACGCTGCGGTTGTTTGTACTCACCCGGCTGGATACGCCACCAGGCCGGAGCAGGGGTCAGAGGTCAAACCGCTGTTTCCTGTGGCCGTGACCCCCAGTACTCGCTCTAGTGTTACCTGAAAGCACATACAGTAGTTTATGTTATATCAAAGCTGTTTAATATCACGTGTGAATGAAACAAATGCAACTCCGGGTATGTTTCGGATGAGGTAACAGCGTTGTAACGTGGCTAAAATGGCATCGTATTCATTTTTTAGTTGTGTTTTGGTGGCGTCGCACAGCTCTGTTAGTCCGTTAGTATTTGACCTGTTCAGAGGCAGTGACAGGAGCCTGTGATCCACCATCTGCTCAGTCTGGGGCTGCGCTCACAAACACTCCACTGATAGAACCAGGTTAGATTGGACTCCATGGCAGATAAACCAAACAGATAAGGATTTCTCATTATTTCTAATCAGTACCGGCGTATCCAGGAAGACAATGAAAGAGGCAATTAAACCAATAGTCTATTTAAAGGTTAAATATTTCGCAAAATGAGCTTTTAGTCATGTTAATAGTGCAATTTCCTCATCAAAAACAGACTTGGAGCGGTGTTGTTTCATTCACACATGTCTGAGTAAACCTTTCTTATTAGTCTGTCTACATCTCCAAAGCTTTAAATGCTCTGTTCCACCTTGTGATGTCATGAAGCAGCAGTTTTAAAGTTACTTTTTACCTTTATGTTCACGACAGATTGGCAGTTCCAGGGTTGAAATTATCCAAATGATTTTAGTGAAGGTGTGTGGAGATTTAAAACACAGTGGAGCACTTCCTGTATTACCACATGACGTCACAAGGTGGAAGGAGTGTTTTCAGTTTGACAGCCTGAATATGCAGGATTTATGTTTTATATAACATGTGTGAATGAAACAAAACACAACTCCAAGTCTGTTTTTGAGGTGGATCAACGTTATAACACTTTACATTACATTATATGGGCACTTTAACAGACTTTGTGATACGCACTGCAAACACGCGTGTGCATTTAATCAAAACTTTATATTTTTAGTATTTAAGTCTCATTTGCAGATAAATTACTTTTAGAAAACCTTCAATAAGATGATCTAGCTACGCAGATTTGTTTTGGTAAGACAGGGACAATTCGCTTATTTTCAGTTAGTAAAACAGGAAATAGAAGGTTTTTAGGCATTTACGTGGCTGCTAATGGACTCCTTCCTGCCCCTCTTCAGTTTGGTGGAGGGAGACCGGAGCAGGTTCCTGATGCGTCCCCGGAAAGTGAAGCCATCGCCGGGCATCGTGCGCGCAAAGCCCCGCCGCGCCGGTGGTGCAACTTTACGACCGACCAAGGCTGACGCAAGACCGAGCCAAGCGTCCCCTTTTTCCTCCAGAAGTGACCGAACTGTCGGGCTGATCCTCCCCACCCAGAGGCGAGCTGTGCCGGGTACTTAGTGGATAGAGTCCCGCGGTGTTCCTACTGCGGCGTGGACATGTGCGCGCTAATCTCCCAGGTTTACGCACGGGTTGTTCCTCACACCACTAAGCTTTATTCTGCTATTATACTGGTCAATTTCATCCAGACTTTGAGAAATACCTACTTATATGTGGTGGGTGTGTCCAAAGTTTTTAATCTACGCCCATCGCAAGATTAAATCAAGTTTCAGTGTTTTTTTGTTAAAGCAGTGGCGGTGCTCAGTTAATGCGATTAGCGACAAGGAGGGGGCGCTGCTTTAAAGAGCGAAATGGGGGTGATTAATTACTCCAAAAAGGCATTAATTTAAGTTAATTATTGGTGCAGTGGTGGAAGGTATCAAAGTAAAAGTAGTACTGTACTGTAAGTTAAAAAAAAACAAAAAAACTTAAGAGTGGATACGTTTTACTTTTACTTTATTACAGTTGAAAGTATCTGTACTTTCTAATCCATGACATTTTGGAACTGGACTGAATTGTATAAAGTACTTTTCTTTATGATTTGAGATCTTCTGAAATGGCAGACAAATTTTTAGGACATTGAGCAAACCACATATACAAAAACATCTAGAAAATAAAGGAATGAATTGAATCACTTGAAATTAAAATCACTACATTTGATGCTTTAATTGATCTAAAAATCTCAGAATACTTTTCCTTTTTACTCTTAAAGTAAATTTTTAAACATGTTGATTTCATTTACTTAAGTAATCTTTTTTTAAATCCTTATTTAGTGGAGGGTCCTGCTTGTCTCCATAGAACAGTTATTGCTCCGTTTAGAATGTTCCACAGTATTGATTTAACCTATTTATGAAAAGGGAGAGAAGCAGGTTACAGCTCGACGCTAAGTTACGGTTCAGATCTATGGAGAATCGCCCCTATTCACAGAAGGAATTACTGTATTTTTGAGCAATACAGACGTACACCTGTAATGAATAAATGCTAGATGTGCATGTTTAATATCATATCATGGAACATTCCTAGGAAAGCATTAACATCTCCATGGAGACGAGCAGGTAGCGGACCATCAGAAGAGACGCTGTGACCAATTAGGTTTCTTTTGTACAATAAAAAGTGTCATTTGAGTTATAAAGGAGTTAAATAGGATTCTTTTCTGCACAATCTAGCACCTGGTTTAACTGGTTTCTCTGAATTTCTGACTGGATTTCATAACCCTAAGCAACATTGTGTCATTTTATCTTTATAAGCTATTACTTTGTATTCAATTAGCTTTAAATAATACACTCTACAATTCAATCTGTCATTATTTCACTTGATTTAAAGGGTCATATTATGCTATTTTCTGATCTATATATATCATACATATGTCCTGGATGTCTCCCTGGGGAGGTGTTCTGGGCATGTTCCACTGGAAGGAGGCCCCGGGCAAGACTTGGGACACGCTGGATGGACTATGTCTCTTGGTTTGCCTGGGAGCGCCTCAGGGTCCCCCCGGAGGAGCTGGAGGAAGTGTCTAGGGTGACAAAGTCTGGGAGTCGATGCTTAAGACTGCTGCCCCCGCAACCCGGCCCTGGATAAGCGGATCTATCTTTCCTCATCGAGGGTCCCCCCGGAGGAGCTGGAGGAAGTGTCTAGGGTGACAAAGTCTGGGAGTCCCTGCTTAAGACTGCTGCCCCCGCGACCCGGCCCTGGATAAGCGAATCTATCTTTCCTCATCGAAAACATAACTGGAATTGTGTTTTGTTTCATTCACACACATCTTCAAAGCTCAAAATGCGCTGTTCCACTTTAGGATGAGCGCTGGAATTCCCAATCACATCACAATCATCCAAATGATTCTATAAAAAAGGTGCATGGAGTTCAAATACCAAACTCCAGGTATCATAATATAGGCCCTTTAAATCAAGTGAAATAATTATAGGTTGAATTGTCAAGACAACTCAAGCAAGATGAATAATGAAGGATTCAAACCATGGTCAATTTTCCAACTGAAAACAAGAAAGAAGCCATTATAATACATACATTTTATTCATTGTTAAAGGCCACTTGATTTGTCACAGCCAAAGGAACCGGGTGTTAAAACATTGTCTGGAGAAAAACTCATTTAAAAGAAAGACATATTTACATAAAACAGTTTCAGTCACTCAATATGGCTCATTGCGTTTTGACTTTTACAGAATAAGTGCACTTACGCCCAACAAAGTGCTACAGATGTAACATTATTGATCACAAAATTAGTCAAAAATTAGGAAAATTATTGTCTGAAACTAGTTCTCAAAATGGTTCAAGTCCTATATTACACAAAGTTGACTCTTAGGAGCGTTGAGCCACGTTATAAAGCCGTTAGCGCCGCAAAAACAGACCTAGAGCTCCATTTTGTTTCATTCACATATTTGAGTAAAGCTTTATTAGTCTGTCTACATCTCAAAACGCTCTGTTCCACCTTGTGATGTCACGAAGAGGTAGTTTTCAAATTAACAGCTCATTTTTACCTTCAAATGTTTCTAGTGAAAATGTTTGGCATTTCAAAACACAGTGGAGCACTTCCTGTATTACCACATGACATCATAAGGTGGAGTGTTTCTGTTTGAGCCTAAATATGTAGTTTGTGAGTTAAACATAAAAAAAAAAACAAAAAAAGACTCCAGGTCTGTTTGTGATGAGGAAACTACAGTATAACATAGATCAGAAAATAGTGTAATATAGAAGTTTTAATACTTATACAAAATAATAGATTTTTTTAAAGTTATTTAAATTCAAGACATAATCTGGTCAGTGATTTTAACATAAACTTAATTGAATAAATCGATAAATTAGCTTATAAAACATTGCTAAAGGTACCATCTCCTGCGTACATTCAGAAAGCCAGTTCATGTCAATTTTTTAAAATTTTATTCCCCAAGTAACATGTACTTAGTAAGCTGCAATGTGCCTCAGAGCAAGAGGGTTTCAAGTTTGAGCTCCAGAATAATTTAAGGTCTCTCAGTGTGGAATTTGCATGTTCTCCCTGTGTCTTGGTCAAGCATAGAAGGCAAATTTTCGAGTGCTCCTGGTCATGATTTTAGCTCAAGCAGTGTTCCTGTAGGAATGGGTCAAATGCAGAGATCATTTCCCAACATTTAAACATTTGCTATGTAACTTCTCCATGAAGCAGGTGCCAAACCCTCGAAAAGCAATTTGGATTTGAATTTTCCACAGTAATACATTCAATTTGACCATCTTCATCTGCATCTTCACAAGTTCAGATCTGTGGAGATGTTTTTCCAAGGTATTTTTAAGCATTATTACACTTACAATGAATAAATGCAAAATAAAAAATGTAATGCCACACTGCGGGGCATTTTAGACCAGTGATTCTCAAACTGGCAACACAGGCCCATTGGAAATTTAATGTTTTTAAGACAAATCTATTCATGTTTTTGTCCACCTTTGGCTTACTCATTCCGTGCATTTTTAATCATGTAATGAAAACAAGCAAGTGGCAGATTCCACACCAGAAAAGTTACATAGTAAAGCTAAAAATTGACTCTCGTGACCTTTGAGCCGCGTTATAATATTGTTTCCCAATCAAAAATATACCTGGAGCTGTGTTTTGTGCGTTAAACGTGTGTGAATTAAGAAAAACACAACTCCAGACCTTTCTGTAATGAGAAAACGACATTATAACGTAGATCAGAAAATAGTGTAATATCCCTTTAAGCCTGTTTAAATTTATTGCAGTAACATTGTACCATAATATTGGATCGGTAAAAGGTAAAAGGCACAGTAGTTCATTCTGAGATGAAGTTCCAGCATTCAAGTGTGAGGTTATGAGGGCTGTGCATAGACTACAGTAGTGTTCAAAACAAAACCAAACAAAAAGACGCTACTTATTCGATATCCACATCCAACTCGCTTTCCAAGTCTATCCAGGATCGTTTTTTCGCACTTGGAAAATCCTTCCCCAATGACGCGCGAGTTAAAGGCCGCGACCCGTTTACGTGGACGTTGCTGATGTCAATGTCCCACTCCTCCTCTTCCTTCTTCACTTCCGAATACTGATGCGGAAAACGTTCCAGTTCAATCCGCGGACTTAGCAGGAGTTTGTTTTTCGGAGGCCGTCCCCTGCCTCTTTTCCCGGGTTGCGGACTTGAAATCCCCGCCGCTGGTCTTTTGTTCGATGGCGATAAACTTGTCTGTAATTTCGTTGGCGAATAATCCGGATCTTCTTTGATTACGAGTTTGGATTCGGGAGTCTGGAGACCGCCCGGAAGTGGGTTTTTGCGCGGGCGGCCTCTTCCTCGTTTAACTGGAGGAGTGGGTAAAGTTTGGGGTTTATAAACTGGATTAGGAAAAACTGGGAATGTCTTGGTTTGATTTGTTGGGGTTTGGTTGGTTTTTGGTTCGCTGTTAGGAGTTAACTTCATAGTATTGTCAGTAGCAGTAGTAGTAGTAGTAGTAGAAGTAGTAGGAGAAGTAGTAGGAGAGGTAGGCACAGTTACAGCTTGGTCTGAGATGGTCCGATTGAGGTATCCAATATTTGCCAAGGGAGATTTAAAAATATATGATTGGACGGGGTCTGGTCCAGAAGTTTGTGCGGGTTGGACGTCCGGCTGTTGAATAGAAACAGTTGGATTTTCAGTGTCTGTTGAAGTATTTAAAACCGTTTGCTGCTCCAGCGGTTTGAGGACAAGGATAGGTCTTTGCTCGCTGTTCTGGGCGACCGTGAGCGTGTAGTAGGTCTGAGGAACTGCGAAAAACAAAATGAGAGGTTAAAATAATGTACAATATGTATGAAGTTCAAGTTGAGTTCAAGCTGCGTTCGTTTTAGAGAAGCACAATGTAACTTTTCTAATGGAGAATGATCCAAGAAGTTTTTGCCAGAGGTGGGGCCAAGCTTTTGTTTTACAAGTTTTGCAAAGTCTTTGGCTTCAAGTCCAAGTCAAGTCCCAAGTCTTAGCCCATTTTAGCAAGTCAAGTCCTCTAAATAATGACTCGAGTCCCCACCTCTGGTTATTGCTTTACCTGGAAATTAAGGCATTAAAGGGACATTTCGAAATTTTGGACATAGGACCTCATTTCAGTGTTTTCGACGTGTGGAGTCACATTTTTAAATAATCCATCCGGTCCTTGTAATTGCAGAAGTCGCTGGTTCTAGGCATGTCAATGGGTTTCATTAGCCTGACACTAAAAATAGATTTAGCGACTTTACATATCACCCGAGGCAAATCTATTATTACCCCAAACTGTCCATGTAAATGTCTGTGTCGATAGAATAATTTTAGAAGTAAAACACCTTGCATCTCGCTTGAATCGTCACATTTTGAGGAACTATTTTCTCAGATATCATTCCGCCGCTATCAGGAAGTACAACTCACTGCTGCTGCTCAGACTTAAATCCTTCAAATGCAACGTTGGTTTTACTACTAAAATTATTCAACACAGACATTTAGACTGACAGTCCGGGGTAATAATAGATTTGCCTCTGTGTTTTGTGGATTGGGTAAGACTGTTTTTAGCGACAGGCTAACTATGCCCATTGACATGCACTAGCCTAGCACCAGCGACCTCTGCAAATACAAGGACTGGATGGATTATTTAAAAAAGCAACTCCTCATGTCTAAAACACTCTGGCTCACGAGGAAATGAGGCCCTATGTCCAAAATTCTGAAGTGTCCCTATACCTTTATCCATTTCCATATACAAAATTAGAATATCATGAAAAAGTTCCAATATTTTTCACTCATTTCAGAAAGTCAAACCCATATTTTATATTGATTCATGACACACAGACTAAAGCTTTCAAGCCTTTAATTTTTTGAATTTTAACGATTATGAGTTGCAGATAGTAAAAACCCAAGTACGTAACACTCCAAGGTCAAATTTAAAGTCAGAGTTGTAAGAATACAACTTTATTTTAGCAATAAACCACCAGGCGAAAGATAGCTTTATTACAGAATTATAGTAAGTATGTAGTGGACCCTCACTCAGGAAAGCTACATAGCTACATTAAAAAAGAAAAAACGTACCTGGCTTCATAGATGAGGGCAGTATTATCCGGCCATCCTTGGACCGAATCATTGGAAGAGCCCTAGTTTGTGAATTTGGTGGGATCTTGAGGTTAGCCTTTTTAAATCGAGAGCTCTTTGGCATGCTAACAGAAGACGAGGGCACTTCTGCTGGTGCCACGCCCATCGCCTTCTCCTGCTCGGCGCGGTTCTGTCTCGCGACCTGGTGGCAGAACTTGGCGTTGTGGATGATGGGTTTGAGTTTGGTCAGAAGCTGCTGGAGGAAGTTCTTGGCCGTGGCTTGGATCTCCTCTGACGCTTTTCTCTGGGCCTCCGACGGCTCAGGTTTGGATGGTTCTTCGGTGTTTTTAGGTGGAGACTGCGGCTGGAGATGACACAATGTGAAAATTAAATGCACGATTGAGACAAAGAAAACTCCCAAAAACCCCAATGTTTGTTTCCCCGTTTTTTTGTGTGTTTTATTTTATTTAAAACTTCAAAACTGACACCCAGATGCTCGTACCTCCAGTTTGATGGGCTTGAGTAAAGGGGTGGTGCTCTCTACTTTGCTCTGGGGGCTTATGGCCTGGACCATGGCGGCGCTGGACTGAAGCAGGTCCGAGTGCGAAGAATCTGACGCCATCTCTTCCTTTTGTCTCTGCTTTTCACAAACGTCGAGCAACTTCTCCAGGATGGTCTCCTCAGACTGACCTGAAACACAAGTAAAAGGTTGAAGCCATTTAGGACGTTGTTACCTCATCACAAACAGACCTGGAGCTGCGTTTTGTTTTACTCACACGTGTCTGAGTAACTCTTTATTATTAGTCTGTCTTCATCTCCAAATCAAAATGCTGTGTTCCACTTTGTGATGTCATGATTCTGAAATGATCCAAATGATTCTACTGGAGGTGTACGGAGTTTAAAACCACAGTACAGCACTTCCTGCATTACTACATGACATCACAAGGTGGAACTGAGTATTTCTGAGTGTTAAACATGTGTGAAGGAAACAAAAACACAACTCCAGGTCTGTCTGTGATTTAGATTTAGTTTAAATGTTCTTTTCTCATTTGAAAGAACCTACCGGACATGATGGAGATCTTCTGCACGTATGTGTCCTGCACCTGACTCAGCAGCTTCTTCTCCTCCTCCAAAAGCGAACTGCGATCCGTGAGGGCCTTGATTTCTTTTCTGGCCTAAAACAGAAAACACATTCAAGATTTGTAGATATTTATTAAAAAAAAAAAAAAATGTTAATCAGAAGAATGGATGAGTGAAAACAGCAAAGTGGTTTAGTTTACTTGGTACATTATGAGACGTGTTTCAATATGTGATTTCTTCAAGTACAATTTTGCTTTTCTTGTAGACAACTATACTTGAAATCCAGAAATAAACATGACTAAACTATTCAAATCAAATGGAATATGTAACTTGTGTGATATTTTGTTAAAGAAAAATTAGACGAACACAAAAAAGTAGAATTACCCCTTCAAAAATATATTTAAAAGTTGTTTATTTTAGTCTTATTCAGCTCAAATTTGATCATAGTAAAGCAAAATAACAAAAACTTTCCTAGAAGTACAAAGAAAAAGTACCCATGGTAAATAGTGACATCCCAAAAACTCCTGTTCCATCATATTGAAACATAAGTCAGTAAGACTGCATGTTTTTCAAGGCATTTGTGAACAATATATGTGTGAATGAAAAAGAAAACGCAGTTGTTGTGCAATGAAGTCATGATATCCATTTGCTTGTTAATATTTATGATTTAAATGGAATGTACTGATTTCAAATGCTTTAAAGTAAATCAGTGTTAATGTATTGTCTGAAAAAAGGGGGCAGATAACATAAGATTATCCTTTTTTTCTGCTCCATTTCAGTCATTTCTTATACGTTTAATGTTCTGACACTGTTATTATCGTTTTATACTTTATGAAAAATGAATTTTAACAAGCAGAAAGGGACTGACCAGTGTGAGGAGGTGGAGTTTAGGGGTGGGGGCGACGGTGGAGGGGTCCAGGAGGTTCTGCATTTTGTCAAACAGTCCTCTTTGTTCACTGCGTCTCTGTCGTTCAGAATATTTCCTGTCGTGTCTCCTTCTGACCTCTGAGCATTCGCCCTGAAATACAATAAAGAAAATTTGTACATTGATGCTCCTAATATTAGAAAGTTACACAGTTAATAGTTTTTCCTCATGATTTAAAGTCATTTCCTCATCAAAAACAGACCTGGAGTTGCGTTTTTTGTTTCATTCACATGTTGGAGTAAACCTTTATTATTCTGTCTACGTCTACAAGGCTTAAAATGCTTTGTTCCACCCAGTGATGTCATGAAGCTGTAGTTTTCAAGCTAACCGCTACCTTTTACCTTTAGTTCTGAGATTGCATTTACAGGGCTGAAATAATCCAAATAATTGTAGTGAAGGTGTATAGAAATTAAAAACACGGTGGAACACTTCCTGTATGACATCACAAGGTGGAACAGAGTGTTTTCTGTTTGTGTGTTAAACATGTGTAAATTAAACACAACTCCAGATATGTTTTTGATGAGGAAACAATGTAACAGATCAGGAAATATGTGTATTCTGCCCATAAATCCATACTTGCGATATTTATAAATACATCATTTAGTGTTAACACAAATTTAAAAAATACTGCATAGTCATTGTGATTTTGAACAGGCACCGTTAAATGTTTGTATTGTTTTATTTTAACTTAATAGATGACGACATTATTGGTTTAAAATCTTTATTATGTAGGTAAGATTTTTTTCTAGTTTCAATGTTTTTGTCAACCACAATGTCCATACTCCATTGGCAGATATTTTTATACTTTGCAAATAATAAATATTGAAATAAGCAAAAATGGGGTAAAATTATCAAAATCTTCAGTCAAAAGTCAGTACCACTCAAAACAAGATAAATATTCTAAATTTGAGTCAGTTTAACAGGATGAATTTCATTCTTGCAGCGCTCTCACCTCAGGGCTCCTCATCTGCAGGGGAAATCTTCTAGGCACAAACTTCCTGTTGAAACAAATATCCAGAATTGTCAGAATACTTCATACATTAGATAATTATTATTCAAATGTTATTTCAGTAGTTTCACCTGTTTGGATTTGGGCCTAGACCAGCGGCAAGTCGAAGCCTGTCCACCATGATCTGCTCTTCTGTTTCCAAAACCGTCTCTACATCCACAGATAACTCCTAATCAAACAAAGTAAGTATTTAATTCATTATTTATTCAAGTCCTAGATTACACAAAATTCGCTCTTCAGAGATTTTTTTGTTGAGTTTCCTTCCACTCACACATTGAGTAGCCCTTTATTAGTCTGTCTACACTTCCAAAGCTTAAAATGTCGTCTTCCACCTTGTGATGTCATCAGACAGTTGGTTATCAAGTTAAAAGTGACTTTTTAAAAAACCTTTTTAGTAGAGACTGACAATTCCAGGGCTGAAATCATCCTCCAGATGATTCTAGTGGACATGTACGGAGTTTAAAAACACAGAGCACCTCCTGTACCCACATGACATCACAAGGTGGAACAGAGTGTTTTTCAGTTTGCAAGTATGCAATTAATATTAAGTACTAAATATGGAGGATTTGTGTGTTAAACATGTGTGAATCAAACACAACACAACTCCAGGTGTGTTTGTGATGAGGTAACAGTGTTATAACATGGCTTAAAGCTCACAAAAATCAATTTTGTGTGTTAATGTCAAACATCCCTGGCCTCGCTATAACCTCTCTGGCGACAAGTAGGAGGCAGATCTCCTACCAGAAAAGTTACGTGGTGGATCTTTAATTAATCTCCACAAAATTAACAACTGATATCTCTTTTCCACAGCAACAAACCAGGTGCTGGTTCAAGGTTGATGCTGGTGGCAGTTCGGTGCTGGTACCTGCTGATTATCCAAGAACCGTCTGGTTTTTCCAGCAGCTCAGATCCAGAGAGCTACGTGGCTCTGTCCCTGCATATGCTACCGTTGTCTCAGCAACCCGACAGCTGTCAGCTGTCATATGGCTCCGATAATAACAACAATGGAGGATTATCGCTACATACCTACGCTGTTGCTATTAATTTTACGAACGTTCTTGTCAAGCCAAAAACTAAGACATACAGCTCTTCGTCATTGCCATCGGCAAAGGTTGCGTTCCTGAAGAAAAGTTATTGTCTTGCATGTTTGTTTTTTCTCTTCTTGTTACCATTTAAAAATGGCAGCCAAATGTCTAAATTTCATTGTTCAGCATGTCACTATAACCCCGTCCCGAAGCCTACATCACCCTACATCACCCTACATCAACGATTCTCGTTTCTGGACCAACGTTTAGTTGGTGCTGAGTTGGAACCTGTTTTCCAGGGCCACAGCCAGATTTATTTGTGTGGAAAAACAAAGAACTGGTCCAAGATTTGGCACTGGCTCCGAACCAGCACTGAACTGCCTTGGTGGAAAAGCGATATGAGATATAATAGAGGAAATGTATGTGATGGGAAAAAATTATACATTATTTGAGATTGAAATCTGGCAAGTTTGAGGAGAAATGGTCAAAACAGACTATTTACACCGCTCACTATTTCTCACTATTTCTTCTGCATCTGTAGAACCCCCAATGTCACATTCTAATTGTCTTTTTTCATATCACTTAAAATATGAAAAAAGCGCAAATAAAAAGTGAAAAGTACGTCCACAAAACTTACATCGTCAACATCGACTTCTCCGTCTTCGTCTGAGAAGTCTGAGCTGGCCCCGGAGCTGGACTCAGACTCTGAATCATCACTGATCACGATGGGCCTGTTGCTGCTGTTCTTAAGTGCGTCATTCACCATCCGAGACAACAGACTGTTTGCGTTGTTCTGGTTCAGACTCGGGAGTTCGGCTGGAGCATGTTTAGGGAGGTGGATTAAAGTAAAACCCCCAGGAAGAGCCACCCCGGGCAGCTTGCAGGTGTCGTTGTCCGGGGGGCAGATCCTGAAGGAGTAGGTGCCTTTCTGCCCTAAAAAGCTGGGTTTCTTTAGAGAGGGGGAAACGGTGATGGAGATTGGAGATGCGCTCTGGAAGGGGCTCGTCACTTCGTTCTTTGCGGGTTCAGGAGGAGGTGGAGGAGGTGGGGGCATAGGATCATCCTGGGTGGGATGACGTGTGTCTGGTTGCGTTGTTCTCGCTGTGGAGATGAGAAAGAAGGGGAAAAATTAACAGAAAAATTAACAAATATGAACGATTCAAAGACAACACCTCTGCAAAAAAGAAATGGAGCTCGCTAGCACCTCCTCCTCATCCAGTCACTACAGTCACTCCAATATAAATCCCCATTGGGTTGTTTTGTACCACGCCCCATCTCCACCATCTCATCTTTTGTTCCGAAAACTAAAACTATCCTCTGCATTTTTGATGGAATTTCGTGTATTGACGCACACATACTCCATTACCACACAAAGGTCTGGACACACTCTCTCGTGCAAAGTTTTTTTTTTTCTTTACCACTTTCATTTTGTGTAACTTTTTGGTTGAGGGTCCGTCACCTGTTTGTTTCTATGGATATATCATTGCTCAGCCTGGAATGTTCCACAGTGTGAAATAAAACAGAGCCACTTTAAATTTATCCAATTACAGGCAGTTTTATAGCTCCAAATACCTAGAAAAACAGTCATTCTGACTGTGAGGGGGGGGGTCGCCTCTCCACAGATCTGACCTGTAACTGTGTCTGGTTTAGTCCCCATAAAGAGAGAAAGTTTGAACTCCATACTGTGAAATATTCCAGACAAAGCAATAACATCTCCAGAGCAAAAATAATTTGAGAGACAATGATGTAGAAAAGTTACACAATGCACCTTTTAAAAACTCAACAATTTTGAAAAATCTATTTTAGATTCAAATTCCACAAAGTATCCACTTTGTATTTTATCGACAGAGTTGCAAACCCTTGACCTTCTCTCAAAGCTTTACAATGAATTCTCCTAAAATTAAAATTAATTAAGGGAAATGCGAATTGTCAAAATGAAAGCTGGCTATTCAAAATCTAAAATTTGAACAAGTTTTGAATTATTTTTGTATTACTTTTTGTTTGTTACGTTCCACACGTGTCCATTCATAGTTTTAGTGCCTTCAAAGAGCCTCCACAATGTAAATAAAATAAGAATAAACAAGAAACATGAATGAAAGTGGCCAAACCTCTGACTGGAACAGAGCGATTGTAGTGCAGATAAAGGGATTCACTTTTAGAACTCAGCTCGATTTCCTTCTTCACAAACTGCCACTTGACTGATGTAAAACTGTGATTAAATATTTAACAAAGGTACTGTCCCACCCAAGGGGAAATGTTCTAAAATAGGAAATCTTATGCTCTTAAACTCAGCATTCTCAGCCCTCACCAAGGAAACAAAACTGCTCATACTGGGAATTATCAGACACTAAACACCTCCCTGTATGTTCCCAATAATTTGTGAGGGATGTACTGATCACAAAATAAAAACTGTAGTGATCCTGATGCTCTTTACGCCCAAAATCAATCAGAGATCAATCATTTTTTCATGTAGGTAGGACACAGTCTCCAGAAACATGAAAGTTCCAGATGTTCCTGAAGGTGCTGAAGCCCTCACAGTTAAGCCCACAAGACGTGTGAACCCTGCCCAGCTGGAAAAGCCCTGAGAGTCTGGTCTCCTGGGAGTTTAAAAAACAACTAAGTATTTCAGGACAGGAGGAGACAAGTACATCTGGAGTCTACGATCATGTTTGGAGCCGTTTGTGTCAATCTGTGGCAGCAGGATTGGGAGATAACTGCCCCCCAAACTTAAACTTGTCCTTGGGTTTTTATTCAACAGACTTTAAACTGAGGCAGCATCACCAGGACGCATCTGTGGGCGTAACACACCCCTAACAAAGCAGACATTTTGAAAGCATCAAAATCCTTGTAACATCGTCTGATACAGATTCACCCAATGTAGCGTTTGTGGATGATGAGGACCTGTGATATGAGAATTAAACTTCTCTCTTCATAAATTGCTTTCCATGTATTTATTTTACAGTTTGAATGTGGCAATTTTAAATCAAATGTCGTGCCAGGGTGAAGAGTGCCCTTCCACAGACACGAGGGTTACAAGGGCTCTTTATCACGGCTTAGTTTTAATTACTTATAGCTGCAGTTTTAATTAAGACAGATACAAAACAATGTGTTTCCCATTCATATCCGTCGCCAGATATTATTGGGTCTCCAAGGCCAATTAACTTAGATAGAAAGATAGAAAGGTTTAATACTATACTGTAAATTTTAGATCCCTATGGAGAAAATCAGTGGCTGCAATAATGCATCTTCAGAAATAAATGCTGTTTTCAGTCTCTGTCGACGCCCAATATCGACGGATACCAAAACCAAAGCTATAGTATCAAAATGAGGATTGGTATGCAGGGATATCAGTTCTAACCTTGACCGCTTCTGACTAAGTATCAGAAAATGACAAAAACAGAAAGAAACTTGCCAAACAGCAGTTGTATACATTTACAGCTTAAATCTCCTACCTGTGGGCCGTGTTGTTCGAGGTTGAAGCGATGGCAGCATCTGAGGCACCAGAGGCCTCTTCAGGACTGTAGGGGGCGCTGAGGGGCGAGGGGTGGTCTGCGGGGCGGGGCTTGGGGCAGTAGTTGGAGCAGGTT
>KN519374.1:13453-27365 GCA_000787155.1 Scartelaos histophorus | reverse complement strand
GCCTATATTACACCATTTTCTGATCCATGTTATAATGTTGTTTCCTCATCAAAAACAGAGCTGGAGTTGTGTTTTTTTGTTTCATTCTCACATGTTTAACACACAAATTCTGCATATTTAGTCTGAATTCTTCTCCCAAACAGAAAACACTCTATTCCACCTTGTGATGTCATGTGGCAATACAGGAAGTGCTCTACGGTGAACTCGATACACTTTCACTGGAATCATTTTGATTGTTTTAGACGTGGAATTGCCTGTCGCTACTGAAAAAAAGGTAAAGGGTAAAAGTTAACTTGAAAACTACCACTTTATGACATCACATGGAAAAGAGCATTTTTAGCTTGGGAAATATAAACCTTCTAATAATGCAGGATTACTCAAACATGTGTGAAAGAAGAAAACAACTCCAGTTATGTTTGTGAAGAGGTAAAAACATTCTAACATGGCTTAACGCTCACAAGAGGCAGTTTAGTGTAATACAGAACCTTTAGATTATGATTGTCAATAGTGTAGGAGCCCAGTTTTGTAATTTGTGTAGTATTTTTATTATTGAGATAATTATTCCTATTTTGTTTGCTTTAAAGTTTACTTCAAAGGCATGATTTTTGGTATTTTTTGGTCATTCTTTATGGTTAACATGATTATCTGTTGATTATATTTGCTTTAAAATAGTTTGATACATTTGTATTTTTCTTTCAATTAATTATTGCTAGAGTTAATCATAAGTTTACTTAAGTAATGTTTATGTTTTGTATTATTTTCTGGTCTAAGGCTCCTAATTTAAGGCTAGTGCAGGTGCATCATGGGTAAGGAGTGGAGCCAGACAGTTTTTTGACCTTCTGCTGTCACCTTCCCTGTTAAAATTCCCCTTTTTGTACGTTTGTATGTCTTAAATCATGTGAATACTCAGTAAAGAGTTTTTAACTGCACTCGAACGCTCCTCCTGGGATTTTTTTCACTTTTGAGCCATTTTAAAAAGGTGGAACAAGGTCCACAAAGCATCAAATGTATGGCATTTTGTACAATTTGATAAAAAAAAAAAAATTAAAAACATCTTAATGAGCAGTACAGACAGAGCCAGACCTGTATCATCCCTGGGGAGCTCTGGTCGGACTGTGCAGTGGTGGCTTTGAGGACTCCGGCAGGCTGTATTCTGGAGATGAAGGGGGTGAGTCCAACTCCAAACTGAGGCGCTTTGGCTTTCCCTCTACTCTCCCGCTCCTCCTCCGCCTCAGCCTCCCCTTCTTCATCCCCTTCATCCTCACTTTTCTCTTCCTCAGAACCATCGCTGGCTCGCTCACTGCCACTGGTTGTATTCAAACTGATACAAACCTGTCAGGAGCAGAAAATTAGTTCAGCAAAATAATGAAAAGCCTAAAATTTCAACTTAAACCGATATTCTGATGTATGTTATAATGCCGTTTCCTCAGCACAAACACACCTGGACTTGTGTTTTGTTTTCTTCACACATGATTAACACATAAATCCTGTCAATTTAGGCTCTGAAACTGAAAACACTGTCACACCTTGAGATGTCATGCTGTAAAAAAGGAAGTGCTATGTTGTGCAATAGTTTCACTAGAAAGAACCATTTTGATCATTTCGGCCCAGCAATTTCTCATCTCTTCTGAACAAAAGGTAAAAGGTCGACGTTAACTTGAAAACCAAAGACTAATCCTGCAGAAGCATGTGTGAATAAAACAAAACACAACCTTGAATACGTTTTTGAGGAAGTAACAAAATTCTAACACAATTTAAAGCTCACGAGAGTGGATTTTGTGTATAAAATAGATCCACGTACCCTGTAAGTTGTGACACATTCGTTGGGCTTCTGCATGACGATCTTAGCCACAGGTTTGATATGATAGGCTCCCACGGTGAAGGGTCGGCACAGGCGGTTCTTGTTCATGTTCAGACACAGCGCTTCCAGAACCATCTTTCTGTCTTCATTGGCCCATTTACACGCAGACTGGATCTCGATCAGCGTCCTGGGGCGTCTGCTGTCAGGTTTAGCGCCAATATCTGGACAAAAACACCACGATGAATATTAACTTAAGGACAGTATTTCTCATATAATACAAAGTGTTTTACGGGATAACAAAAACATTAAAAGGGTCCATATTATGTTGTTTCCTCATCACAAAGCTACCTGGGGAGCTTAGACTCTTTATTATATTATATTATGTCAATTTAATCCAATTTACTGACAGATAAAAGCCCTAATTTGTGACGGCGCATCAGTATTTTGTCTGCGATTCCGTAATGCCTCTGAAATCACTCACATGCGCTTGTTTCCACCCATAGGTCCGTATGAGCAACACTGTAGACACGCAGCTGCTGTCAACATGCTGGATTATATTATTTTTACGGACGATTGTTTTGAGTCAGGTTTAAAAGCACATTTATTTGCAAAGACATGTGATCTGTGAGGTCCCTGTGATCGATGAGTGCTGAAAATGTGTTGTTTAGGAGTTACTTTTCGTTTGTTCTCATTAGTTTAGCCTGGCTGTACCTGCTGTGAGCTGCCACACATAAACAGCCTGTTTTCTTACACTGGCCGACAGTAAAGTGACTACAGTGGCAGTGTACACATTTTACCATTAAAGGCTGATACCAATAGCTTGTACTTTCTTTACAGGCTAGAATATCATGCAAAAATGTCATTGGGCTGATGTACAGTCTTTAAATATGACTGCAAAGAGGCACAACAACAGTAAATGTCGTCTAAAAAAAACAATTTTATACAAAACGAAGCCAGGCTTAAATTTTTTAATTAATTGAAGATGTACAATGAATTTTTACATCACTAAATATATCAGCTATTGGCACCTACAACTGACATTTTATCGGTATTATATTGGCCGCAAAAACATCCATTATAGGTCAGGCCCTAGTTTAACAAAACAAACCCTGCATATGCACTTAAAACACTGTGATACCACGAGGTAATAGAGGAAGTGCTCCAATGTGTTTTAAACCAGTGGCCCGACAATATTTTCACATACCGACCATTAAGGCGTAGAGGATGAATACGACAAAATAAAAATGATATGACCAACACAATAACTCTGGTATTTTGTAACTATAATAACAGGTAATAATAATATGTAAATGTAACGGAAAGAATTAGAATTAGAATACATTTTTCAAAATTAAGCATTGGCTCAGATAATAAATAAAATTACAATAATGCAAGTTATTTATTCTTTCTGTGCTGTCCAGTACCAAACAACTCATGGAATTTTGAGTACTTTTCGTATTGTATTTTCTGGAGTATAGGTCGCTCCAGAGAATAAGTCGCACCAGCCAAAAAATGCATAATAAAGAAGAAAAAATATATATAGGTCACGCTGAAGTAAAAGGAGAATGGGGGGGAAGGGGAGATTTATTTGATAAAATCCAAGACCAAGAACAGACATTTCATCTTGAAATTGCAATTTAAAATAACAGTAAAGAACAAATCTTGAAATTGCAATTTAAAATAACAGATTAAAGAACAACACCGTGAATAGGTGTAACTATAGCATAAACATACTAACAAGTTTGCCAAAGCATCAATACTACTCCAAATCACTAAATCCAGTGAAAATAACAAACAAACTGATATAATAACGTGTGAATAATTTCACATATTAGTCGCTCCGGAGTATAAGTCGCACCCCAGGCCAAACTAAAAAAGGGCGACTTATACTCCGGAAAATACGGTAATATAAAACCTAACTACAGTACAGCATTTCTCCAGCAGTAGTATTTAAGGGTTCTCTTCTCTATTTATTTTAATTACAGTAAAGTCTATTAAAGTTTTGCCCTCTTTCCGATTAATTGTTATTTACCTTAATCATGGTCTAGATTAATTTTAGACCTGGTTTAGCCTCACTTTAGACCAATTTAACCTGGACTTTAGCAGGTCTGTGTTATGGTTAATTTCTAGTGGTACTAGAAAACTGATGTAGACAGCCAAATAATGCAGTTATTTCCAAATGTATTTATGTGAAACACGACTCCAGGTATGTTTTTGATGAGGAAACATTATAACACGGCTTAAACGTCACATAATAAACAAAGCATCATATAGGACCTTTAAAGTTATAAACTATAATAACTTACCCGTTTTCTTTTTCAGCACAAATATGTTGCTTTTGGCATGAACAGTTGTCTTTTGTCCTGGTTTAGTTGAACTGGCAGAGTCGATGGAAGGTAAAGGAGCTTTAGCAGCTTTGGGAGCAGTAGATTCAGTACTAGTAGTGGCAGGTGTAGTAACGGGTGAAGTAACGGTTTTAGCAGCGGCTGTAATATTTTCCAATGTCTCCACTGGTGGGGGTTTACAGTTGAATTCTCTCACTCTTGCGCAGGTCATTTTACTTTCTAAATATTTGTACACAGGGTCCTTATCCTCTTCTCGGATCTGTAAAAAATGGAGGCATTAAAAAGACACACTATGTAACTTTGTTTTTGTTTTGTCTGGAATGTCCCGGTGTGGCATTAAACCATATCCAAGGTTTTTTTCAAGCAACAGAACCACCAATAATTGAGTAAATGCAAAATGTTCATAGATAGGTTAATGCCATACTGCGGAACATCTGTAATTTAAAGTATAACGTGTCTATTTTATCTAAAAAGATCAATTTCTTGTGACAATTATCTCTAATATTTTGTTAGGGACTGCATTTTGTTATATTCTTGGGCAAGACACTTCACCTACCGTCTTTATGAATGGGGTGGATGGTTTAATGACTGGAGCAGCAGGTGGAACTCGGGTGGAGCGATTTTGTAAATTGCCGGTCTTGCTTTTGTCTGTCTGTGAAGTGAAAGAATAATAGAAAGTTAAGCGTCCATTATTAAAGAGCAGAGTAGGAGTTCTTGTCATAACTTGTTAAAAAAATGGACAGGATGATTGGCAGGTGAAATAACCAATCAGAGAAAAGCAAGGTCCTTCTTGAACAATGGAGGCTAAAACCAGGCATAAACCAGGGCTAAACCACATCTGAACCGCACCTTTGGGGTTGGGGTTAGTGTTTGTAGAACTTCAGGAGGAACCATCTTTCCAGCTTTGGGGATCAGGAGCGTCTCTTTGTCTGAATCCTGTGCGTCTTTAATCCACAGTCTTTTGAAATTTGATATCGATTGAGATGTTTCAGCTACAGAAGACACAAAAGTCAGATTAGTACATTTATGGCTTCCAAAACTGTGAAAATAGAATAGCAGTTTTAATGAACATGAATTCAAAATAATTATCTGAACTGTTTTAGCGTTTTACATAGTGACCTTTATGTCTGACAAAAAAAACAAAACATTTTTGATACTTTTTTTGCCAATTTGTAACAGTTAATAATTACACATGAATCTGTGCAAATCTATTTCAGATTTTTAAAATATTGTAACTTTTGTGTATATTATTTTAGCTTTTAAGAAACCAAAATGTATATAATTTTTTAAACAATAAGGTTAAGAATAGGTTGTGGTCATTTTTTAGAATGTGAAGATGGACAGATCAGATTTATGTGACTATGGAAAATTCACTTTTGGAAAAAAATAAAAACATATCAAAGCTATGAGATCAATTATACATTATATATTATATATTATATTATAAGATTTTTTTTGTTTTGCTGCTGTTCAGTTTAATTTTGGCCAAGCCATTTTTGATAAAAAAAAAAAATTGTGTTATTGTAGCACAGCTTTTTGGAACTACAGCTTCTCAAAAAGTGTAATTTGCCAATTTTGTCCCATTTTCCAAGATCTTGTCTTGAGAGACACTGGGGAACGGCACCTTGGGGAACGGCACCTTGGGGAACGGCACCTTGGGGAACGGCACCTTGGGGAACGGCACCTTGGGGAACGGCACCTTGGGGAACGGCACCTTGGGGAACGGCACCTTGGGGAACGGCACCTTGGGGAACGGCACCTTGGGGAACGGCACCTTGGGGAACGGCACCTTGGGGAACGGCACCTTGGGGAACGGCACCTTGGGGAACGGCACCTTGGGGAACGGCACCTTGGGGAACGGCACCTTGGGGAACGGCACCTTGGGGAACGGCACCTTGGGGAACGGCACCTTGGGGAACGGCACCTTGGGGAACGGCACCTTGGGGAACGGCACCTTGGGGAACGGCACCTTGGGGAACGGCACCTTGGGGAACGGCACCTTGGGGAACGGCACCTTGGGGAACGGCACCTTGGGGAACGGCACCTTGGGGAACGGCACCTTGGGGAACGGCACCTTGGGGAACGGCACCTTGGGGAACGGCACCTTGGGGAACGGCACCTTGGGGAACGGCACCTTGGGGAACGGCACCTTGGGGAACGGCACCTTGGGGAACGGCACCTTGGGGAACGGCACCTTGGGGAACGGCACCTTGGGGAACGGGACCTTGGGGAACGGGACCTTGGGGAACGGCACCTTGGGGAACGGCACCTTGGGGAACGGCACCTTGGGGAACGGGACTTTAGCACTGATATTTTGTCCATCCCTACTACATCCATTCTCAAATAAGTCCTCATTACATCACAACTTACAGTCTTCAGACGCTGGGCCTGGTTCGGTCATTGCCGTAAACAGGTTTTTGGTGATTGTCTCTTTAAAGCAGCTGCAGCCGAACATGCACTCGGAGCGTTTACAGTGGAAAGAGGCACGGAAAGCTCCTTTGTGATGCCCATAGAGACTGTCACACACACAGCCCAGCCTGCAGAACTCCTGACCACAAGGGGGCGACGGCGTCCTCACGTACCTCGGCACTCGGAACACCTCGCTGAGTTGAGTCTGCAAGGAAAAAAAGTGAATTAAACCATAAGGCAGAATGTTTTTTATGAAATTCTAATTTCCCTTTCCCTTGGTAGTTTTAAACACTTTTATCTTTATTGATCCCCATCTTTATTGGTGAAGCTAACTGGAGGCATTGCTCTGTCTAACGTAAGCTGAACAATTTGTGCCAAAAAAACAAAAAAGTGATCAAAATTTTTTGTTTAGATTTGTTTGATTTATATTTTGTTAAAAGTTTACATTTTAAACACGCATTAAATAATTGAAAAAAGACTGAAATCTGAACTAATAAACTAATACAAGAATCAAGTTTGTAGAAGTCTGAACTACAGGGTTAGCACATTTTTACATAACAAATGAGCACATTTAACTGCTGTCTTTGAGATTTGCCAGTTGCGATCATTCAAATAGGCCCTGTCCACAGCAGCATGCGAGATAGTCCCCAGTGTCTCAAAGCTAACAGTCACTTAATAACATTGTAAAACATAAAATAAATTAACTCTTCTATTCCTAATTTTAGTACATTGGTTTTTAAATGGAATTTTTCTTAGTTTTGCCATTAAAATGCCAAATTTTACCCCCTAATGAAGTGTTAAAAGATCCGTTCAGAATCTGCATGCTGTAGTTGGGTCATATGGCTGTAATAAAAGCTATAGGACCAGAAATACTAATGAAAAATTATTACTTTCATACAAGATGCACAGCAAACAAACAACTTTTTGGACAAAAAATGCTTAATTTACAGCCTTAGCTACAAAAGTGCAAAATATCAAGTCTGCAAGTAAACTAAAAATATCCTTATTGCCCTCAAAAACAAAAAAAAGTGCAGTCGCCCCATTACTTTACTGGTGCCAGTCATAGAAACAGCTCCTGTCAGTACAGGGCACAGAGCCACATCACTTGTCCTGCATTTCCATGGTGAAGATTGCATTTGTATTTGTGCATTTGTGTGAAAAATAAACCTTTCAAATAAAAATGGCAAAGGATGCACAACTACGCAGACCAAGATGTGTAATTTGACATTTATTTGAGAAACTGCACTTAGACCTGATTTTTCAATTGTTACGAACATAGAGCAGTCGGCCATCTTGACTCACTACACTCTTTGGCAAACTTTGGGCCAATGAAAATGGATGAAGCGCATGTGTTTGGTGGAAAACAAAGTTCCTACTCGACACCCAACGTCATCACGCAGCGTGTGTGACGTAGGATAATGCTGGAAATATGCTCGGAAAGCAGAGAAAAGCGGCTTTCTTTAATAGTTGGAAAGTTGTACTTTATCTTTTAGCTATGAACTATATAAAAAATATTCCCAGGTATTGTATACAATACTGTTGTCTCAAAGGGTTAAAGTCAAGACTATCCAATTTTTATATGTACAATACTTCAGCTTTCACGTTATTTGTACTTTTTAACATGTTATCAGTGACATCCACCCGTTACTTGCCTCATCTTTAAATATTTACTCATTTTACCACAACTCAGAGAAACACATACATATACAATTGGACAGGAAGTCTTGTTAGCAAGAGCTACAACAACAGAGCTGATTTGTACAATTAAACAAACCTTTCACTATTTTTAGCCCAAGAGAAAATTCCTCCCGTTACAGACATCAAACCAGCAGAAGGTATAGAATTATCTATATAAAAATATATAGCATATAGTTTTTAATATATTATATATAGTTTTTAATTACCCATTTGGTCAAGAGTGCAGACAGTGACACCGCCAGTCTGGCCTTTGTAAGCTGGGTCCTGTTTATCCCTTGGTTCCAGGCTCCGATCTCCATCTCGTGGAGTCTGACCTGAGGCTTGGAGAAGGCGGAGGTATCGTTGGACCTTTTGGCCTTAGTGGGAGGGGCCTGTGTGGAGGTGGGGTCAGTGGCTGATTTGGGGGAGGGGTCAACTGTGGGTTGGGAGACGGGTTCAGGTGCAGGTTTGGGGGTTGGCTCAGATGGCGGTTTGGAGGTCAAGTCAGGTAGAAACTTGGACAATCTGAAAGTAGAGGTTGTAATTAAAGGTCCTGTAATACACAAAATTTACTCTTGTGAGATTTGAACCATGTTATAATGCTGTTCCTTCATAAAATACAGACATGGAGTTCTGTTTTCTTTCATTCACACGTTTGAATAATCGTTCATTATTAGTCTGTCTAGATCTCCCAAGCTCAAAATGCTCCATTTCCCCTGTGATGTTATTAAAGAGCCATTAAACACCCTCCTGAAGCTTTACTCCGCCCCTGAGCAAAATCCGATGCCCGGCGGGTTGGGGGGAGCGGTGCGAGCGCTGTTCTGACTGACAGCCACAATAATCCAACATGGCGTGGACCGGTGTGCTTCGGACTTTGAAATAGAGTGAACATTTGCGCTCGGATCACGCCGTTTCCTTTTTCTCCAGACATGCCGGGACATCGCAGTGACCGGCAATTTCAGACCCATTTACACAGTTAATCAGTAGAAAAAAAGTGATTTTGGTGTTCAGTGGCTCTTTAAGGGATATTTTTCATGTTAAGAGCTCAATTTTACTTTTAGTTTTAGTAGGCATTGGCAATTCTAGAGTTGAAATTATATAAATTATTCTAGTGAAGGGGTATGGAGTTTAAGAACACAGTGGAGCACTTCCTGTATTACCACATGACATCACAAGGTGGAACAGGGCGTTTTCAAATTGAAAGAAGAACTCCTAAAGCCTGAAGTCTAAGGAGTTCAGGGTTTGTGTGATGAAGATGTGTGAAACAAAACTCCAGGTGTGTTTGTGATGAGGAGACAACATTAGAACATACAGTAGATCATAAAATAGTGGAATATGAGTCCTTTAAAGCACATTGGAAAGAGGTTTAAAAGGTGCTTTGGCTGTGGAACTTTTCACGTGAAGGGTCCACCACCTGCTTGTCTCCACTGAAATGTTATTACCATGGACAGTACATAAATGGGATGATAAATACAAAATAAACTTCCCTAACATGAGCATGATAAACGTTTAATCATTGACAAATTTGTTCCTCTAAAGTCTGAACTCTGCCCCAAACAGCAACTTTCACTGGCAATGTTCATGTGATTATTATATTATTTCTGGAGCTCAAAAACTACTTAAATAACATGAAAACTGCAAAATGTGAGGGAGTAATCAGAGGGAACATGGATAGGCCTGTCACAATAACACATTTTGAAGATATACATTGCGATAAAAGAAACTACTTTATAATGAAACTTAATTATGACACTGATTAAGATTAAAATAAAACAAGATAATCCCACTAAAGCGATTTAAAAACAGTATCATTAAAAGTCCTGAGCTGCAACACATAAACAGCAGATTGAACCAACACTTGAGTTACAGAAGTTATTTATTCAACCCTTTAGCAGCCTGTCAAAGCCTGATCCTCTCACATTTCAGAAGCTAAACAAGGCCGGGTCTAGTTAGTATGTGGATGGGAGACTGCAGGGAAAATCAGGTGCCAGAGTGGGGTGCCAGATGCAAAAACTGTTGTTGTGCCCTTAGGCAAGGCACTTCACTCACATTGCAAGTGTGAAAGTGGTGAGTGTGAAAACTGATGCATTATTCTTATTATTAGAACAGCTCAAATTTCATCATAAAACAACTACAATACAAATATTTATACACTTTTGCAAAGAAAAAAGGTGCCCACAATAAATACTGAACCCCAAAAACATGCTGTTCTAGCCGGGGCTGGGACACAAATCAAAAGACTGATAGATGCCATCTCAACATTGTCGATCTCGATAAGGCATGAGCATTTTAATGGACACGTCTAAAGCCAGTTGTGCGGCAGTACGAGTGTGTGGGGCTGAGCTTAATGCTCATGTTCAGGAAAAAGCACCTGAGCCACAGTGTGTCACTTTGATCCTTATGTTCACAAGCTTTGACTTAAATCTGCACAATTTGACTGAAAGACCAGCCCCCTCTCCCTCTGCATGTGTTTGTGTGTGTGTTTATGTGTGCATCTGTATGTGTGCTGGTGTGTGTGGGTTTGTGTGCATGTCTGTGCCAAGTTACTGAAAGTAAATGACAATTTTCTCACTGTTTGAGTGAAACTGCAGACGTCATTCAGCGCATGGACATTGCATGTGTTTCTGTTGATAGCGGTCGTGTGTGAACACTTTTAGGTTGAACATACTCGGCAAACTGATTTCAAACGTTAAATGTGAATTTCTCCAGAATGATTGGTCCTATGAACATGAAATAAAAACTGACACCCTGCACTTTAGGCCTGAAGTCCACATGTCTGTTTAATAAGATGGAAGAAGATCCAACCAAAAATCCAAACTGCTCAATATGGGAGGATCTTGATCATCACCCAGCCCTAGTTCCAGCTACCATAGATTGAACGATAAAGCAATATTGTAATTATTGTGACAGACCCAAGTATGAACTATCAGAAAGAAATGACACAATTTTGCTGTTTACATTTCATTTTCACAGTCCTATAACTCACTAAAGACCGTCAGTAAGAAGCTAGGGTCTCTTTGATCATTAGAAATGACCAAATCTCAGTCTTTATTAAAGGTGCACTGCACAACTTTTCTGAGGGTCTGTCACCTGCCTACACAAATATCCATGGAGATGTTACGGCTTTGCCTGGAATGTTCTAGACTATGACACAACATTTATTCCTTATGGGTGTTTCAAATGCTTAAAAATACAATAATTTCTTCTATAAATAGGGACGCCTCTCCACAGATCTGAATTGTAATGTAGTGTAGTTCTGTAACCTGCTTGTCTCCCTCGTGAGAGATACTGTATGTTTAATCTACAATGTGGAACATTCAAGACAAAACAAGAATATTTCCATGAAGACAAGCAGGTGGTGAACCCTCCACTAGAAATGTTAAGCAGTGCACTTTTAAATTGTGAGTGATTACAAAGCTGTAGTACAGTTACTTACCTCTGAGCCATAGTGAGGGGTTGAGAGGCTGAACTTGGTTGGGCAGAGTGATCGATGGTGGTGCCCTCAGATAAAGCAGGGGAGGCACTGGGAACTGGAGAAGCTGGTGACAATGGCTCAGAGTTCAGAGCGCTCGCCCTGAGCGGCTGTGGGCTAGTGTTAGAAATAGTATTAGCGTTGGCATTAGCCTTAGGTGGAGGAGGCATGCGCTGCTTGAGAACACTGTCCAGCGTTTTGACATAACTGGAGCTCTTGGCGGGCAGCTCGTAGGACACAGAGCCCTGGGGTTGAGAGGACAGGGTTTCGGCGCGTTCGCTAATTTGCTGCTCCTCGTTTTCCAAATATTCATCCAACATGTTGCTACAGAACGCAGAGAGGTTTTTGGAACTGGACCCATCGGTGTGATTAGCTAAAAAGGACAAACAAAATCATTATTAAATATGTATTATTAGGGTTTAAAGCAATACAAACTACGCTCCTGTGTTTCACTGAGCTAGAAGAGTATATAGGCCTTTTGGCTGTATTGAAAACAGTTGTGCTAGAAGAAAAGAGGTCTCAGGTTTGACTCCCACTGTACCCCAGCAGGTGAGATCTATGGAGTTTGCATGTTCTCTTTGTGTCGAGATACATACTTTACTGATCATAAAACACGCACAACAGACTAATAATCCAGCGGACTAGTTTACAGACCCCATATTTTGCTGATCTGATTGATGTCATACTATTTCCTCATCAAAAACATATCTGGAGTTCTTCTCTCAGACAAAAAAGCTCTGTTCCACCTTGTGATGTCATGTGGTAATACAGGAAATGCTCCACTGTGTTTTCAAACTCTATACACCTTCACTAGAATCATTTCAATCATTTCAACCCTGCAATCACCCATATTTGCTTGAGGTAAAGGAGCTGTTCACTTGAAAACTACTGCTTCATGACATCACAAGGTGGAAAAAAGACAAGGTGGAGCTTTAGAGATGTAGACAGACTAATAATAAAGGGTTTGTCCAACACGTGTGAGTGATACAAAACAACACCAGGCATGTTTTTGAGGAGATAATATTTGCGTAGTATAGGACATTAGGAGGAGATGATAGGGGATGATATAGTACATGAACTGCATATTTTACCACTGAAAATACCATACAAGATTTGCCAATTCAAAAACTCTGGCCTTGTTCACATGCATGAAAGAAATCAGATAATTTTGCTGTTTACTCGTCATTTTAATAGTCCTACAACTCCAAAATTAGCAATCAGAAAGTCAATTTTCTGCTATATTAATCCAATTACACCATGTAGAAGACAGAAGTTCTTACCATCACTCTGAGGCAATAAATTATTCTTCACAAATTTGTTTCTCCATCCTTTTATTTTTGTAACATCGCTGGTTTTTCCCGTTCTGGAGATGAACTGTAGTCCAATGTCTATCAAAAGAGCACAATTAAAGTGATATTACAATCTTATAACACACACTATTGACAAAACCTGGGTTAAAAACAAAAAGTACACTTACCTCCAGTCATGACACTGGTGATTTTCGGAGGCAGAGGCAGCTGCACCCCCAGATACTTAAGATCAATGGCCTGAGTGTGGTCCAAAGAGCTCAACTTCAAACCCACTGAGAGGCAAATGGAAAATTATTATTGCATTACAAGGAATAAGCGATACAGATTTAGCTATTCCACAAAATACGGGGCAATGACACTTGTGCAATTGCAATTTCTTCAGTTAAAAAGGTTCAAATTTCATAATAATTCCCCACATCCCTGTAGAACCTCTGCTCTCCATAGAACCAAATCATTTTTTCACAAATCCTGAGTTATTCTACATGTTTTTTATACTTAAAGTGTCAAATGTTCATGTGGTCTGACCGTCCACCCTTAACTGATGATTTTAAACTTCTTTAAAATGACTCTAAATCTAATATTTTCTTTCTTCTTTGTCATATTTTCTGAGGTGTTTTTAGTCCCACAGGAAATTTCAGCTTTCTTGAATAGATATTTCCCCCATAATATACAAACAAAAGGTCATACATAATTCATATACATAAAAAAACACAAAAAATGCTTAAAATAAATGTCAAACATAGATTTATGCAGACCTGACATTATAAATATTTGGAAAAAAAAATATTCATGGTTATTTTTACTTTTATTTTAAGTTTATGGGGAAAAAAATTAAAAAAGGTAAATTGATTGCATCTAATTACAAATAAAAAAAAATCACTTTTTTTTTTTTTTTTTG
>KN519372.1:2264-14502 GCA_000787155.1 Scartelaos histophorus | reverse complement strand
GTTGGCCAATATATATTGGCCAACCTTAAACTCCAATACTAACCATTTAAATAATAGAGATATAGAGATAAGACACAGTAGTAGAAAAACGTCTTTGTGCGGTTGTGCTATTTGTCATTGTGAGGCACTTTTTAAACATGATCCAGAACCCACAAATGTACTTTCCTATATGTAGCCAGAATACATCAGCGCGTCCGTACAGCGTGTGCTGGGGCTGATATAATGCGTATTTCACACCAAAGTGAGAGAGGGACTCCACAGACAATTTTCCTGCGTCTCCACCTGCCACTGGGTGAAATGTAGCCGGCTTGTGGATTGGTGTTTTTATGACAGCCCAGGTAGTATGCAGCCGAGGCCTAGTGAGAACGTCCTGCCTGATATTAGAGCCATAAATCACTGTGAACTTGAGAACAGAGGACTTTGGGGGCTCCAGGATGAGATGACAAATCAAGATAACAAACTTATAAATAACTGAAGTTCACGTGTTTTGCTTTGCCTTGGACAACAAAGCACTTTCAGTCGGCACATGTGTGAAAAACTAAAGTGTGGTCAACAAGAAAGAGATGCTTTTACATATTTATGCACAGGACAGTTCATCCAATAATTCATCGATCAGCTTGTGTTGGCTGAATGCATAAGAGCTATTGCAGCCATCAGAGCGTCAACTTTGTGTTTTATCAGCACAAATAAAGCCTCTGTCCTGCTCTGCCCTTCTGTCTTAAGCCACTGGGTCTTTAGCATGGCAGCATTTAAGCTATTATTTCTCAAAGTGGTGCTTGTGTAAACTTGTGCTGAGCAAATTGAATTCCTGACAAACTGCCACAACGACTAGCACAGCATTCCCAAACGAATTGAGAATTGGAGAAAGTGGTTGTTTTTCAGGACAAAAGATGACAGGATTTAAAGGCCTATATTAAAGTGGGTTTTAACAGCATGTGAGGTATGGATGTGCATGATGGAGTGGAGGTGTTGGTAGTTTATTCTAGTGGCGGAGGTGGGGGTCGAAGCTTCTGAATAGGACCCTGATTGGATTGATCCAGAGCTCTTGTTTACAAGCGGCCTCTTCACAATCGGCACAGTTTAATAGCACACTGTCCCAGAAGGCTTGTTGCGTCCGTGTCCGGTTTGTTCCTCAGGGCAGGGGCAAACAAAAAGTGCCGGGAAGAGAGAAAGGGGAGAAGTATCCTCTAGGGAACAGTGAACCGCCACCGGAGCCACTGGAGTCTCTGGGCTTCCTGCCAGGATAACGTTTAACCTGACCAATGATACCCCTTTTATAGGAAACCACAACACGCTCTCGAGTACTACAGCCTTTACGGACCAAAGACATCTTGAGTTTCAATGAGTCAACATGAAATTCAAACTGAGTGTGCACGGCAAATGGTGGCTTTGATTACTTTTATTGGCAAAAACTAAATCACAAATGAGCCTTAGCGCAAGAGCAATAGGCGTCCCATTGTCATTTTAGGGCCTCCTCAAAGTAAATTTGGTTTGAGAGCCTGGGACACTGTCTTCATCACGAAGTCCCTCAATAGGATGCAGCTCACACAGGTCCCTCAATAAATCCTGGGCTGACACAAAAGCTGTCAGTGGACTGCTGCTGAATAGATTAATAAGATTTCCATAATTAGACAGGCCCTTGACAATAGGATTCTTCAGGCTTTGTCTCAGGGCCAACTGGATTGTCCGAGGAGTGCGCACGTCTGCTGGCCGGCCGCGGACCACAATGGCAGCGCAGACAGTAAGGCGGTCAGCGCACGAACATCTGTCTCTCCTGGGGGTTAGACTTTTCTCCCACAGTGAGAGCGAGAGCCCAAACATACACAGGGATCTTATCAACCCCACAACCACATATAAGACTATTGGTCAACACAACCACCTGCAAACAACGCTTTCAGCCTCGTCTTAACTTAAACAGGGGATATTAATTCAGTTTACATTCTCTTTTGCATATTGTGGACAAAACATACAAATGTTTTCCCTAGTAAAGTGACATATTTGTATTTTTAAATGTAAGGCAATACTTTTAGCCAACAATTTCTTAAGTCATGGTAACAATTTAAATATAAGTATATAAGTATTCTTGTTCTGTAAAGTGTAGAATCATCATTTTATCTAAACCATGTACATTTTAAAATATGTACATGTAAAATCAAGTACTCTACTAGTTTGTACTGCAAAAACAAACAAAAACTACCCCAAACTAAAATAAACAATTTAGATCACTCAGAAGTGTCCAGATTTATTGGTGCATATCTGGTATCTCTCTTTGCTATTTAAATAAAAGTCTGACTGCTGCACTTACAATAACCAGTTAGGTGTAATTAATGTATACTTATGTTTTTAGCTCAAATTTACAAGATAGTCAAATGCATCTGCTTTGTTCCAGTAGCCTGATCTTGACCACATTGTCCTGATTTCCCACTTCTAATCTTAGCTTTCTTCCTGGCCCCTAGTGAATTAATCTAGATGATGGCTCCGATTTAAGCAGAACTGTAGATTAAGACTTTTGCTCAGTTTATTGTGTAGGCCTGGTGCACAGCAGCGTCCAACTGAAGGCAGCCTCTAATTGCAGCTCGACCACCCTGCTGTTTGAGTGATGTCCTGCCACTCAGCCCCTATCGCATAACCTCCTATGCCCTTAAAATGGAGTTTAAAGGCAGTTGAGAATTTAGTAAACTTTAATAGTTGGTAAGCTTATGAGACAAGAGAAAAACATGCAAATTAAATTATGCACATGCTTTAACAATAAAAGCAGCAAAGGAACTGCCAAAATATCCATACCAGTTATTTTTCAGATACTCAAACAGGGTTTCTTTTCTAGCTTCGGTGACCCTACATGACTTCAAGTGTGTGCCTCCCATGTCTGCTTTTCCATACTAGATAATGAATGACAACTATCTACTGTAGCTAATATAATAACTCTCGTGGTGCCTCTTTAAATACACAATGAGAGACATTGTACTGTTCCTTTATTCACTCTTAAAGCACTTGGAAGGAAACTAATTTACCCACATTTGACTACGCGAGCATTGACCGTGGATTGTTTCTTTAAGTCCAGCTGGTCATTACATTGGTTAGAGTGGGTTCAGTGGGGGAGTTGGTTAGGGTCCCATTCTGTATTGGTGCTGCTCCTATGATGGAGTAGACAGCCGTTAGCCCGCCTGGCTGAGTCCTCTAATGTCCGCTCTGGCCCACTTGAAGAGGACGAAGCCTGCTGTCCACTCTCTCTCCCCCCACCCCACCTCACCCCTCCCCTCCCTGCTGCAGGTTTTATGAGCTCCCTTGGGCTCTCATCCATCTCTGTCACACACAGGGCCCATTATTGGGGCTGCTTGCTGCTGCTCACAAACTGGTCAGGCTGCAGATGGGAATGGCCTTCAGGACATATACAGTTTCTTTCTTGCAGCTTTTGGACAAAGACCTCTGCAAGTTCAACCAGAAAAAAATATGTGGCAATTTGGGTGTGGATTTACCAATACAAGTTGAAAGGTCCAGTTTGTCTTGTAGTAGTAGTGAAAACACTTGAACTGGTGTGGCCATTGGGAACTTAAGGCAGTGGATTTGAATATGAAGGACATGATAATCCAACAGCCATCTGGTGTGACTGAATCTCATCTGGCTGAATAAATAACGGGTATAATCTGTAAACACACACAGGGAGGTGAGGAGAAGAGGGAAATAAAGAGGCCAAAGTTTAGGTGCAAGCTGCAGCAGTGGATATTGAGATTTGATTTAAATGGCAATAAGGCCTGGCTCTGCACATGCACACACCCAGGTGGTTATGAATAATGAATCATGAGGACTCTAGTGAAGAGAAAGCAGGCCAGTAATCACAGGTTTTGCTTTATTTCTTTACCTCTCTGTTTTCCAGCTCAAGTAATGCTCACCTCGGGCTATATCATGACAGTTCAATAATGCCAAGCTATGTGTGGAATGTTAAGCTAATGCCTCAGCAAGAAGTACTAGTCCTCATGAGGTAAATAGGAAATGTAAAGACTTAAATGCAGCATAGCTCTTAAAATTGAATAAAAGGAAAAGGCAGGTTAACTGTTGTGAATCCTTAATGTGAGATCAAATAATTCAAACAAAAAATGTGAAAGTGAAAGTTGGTTGCATCTTTTATGTTAAAAGTAAGTTCCTTGTGTTCACTGAGTGTTATCTCTCAGCGTAGCAGCCGTAATCGATCAGACCAGACCCTTGCTGAAGTCAGCCCCACAAACACACATTCCACTTTCCCAATGTTCCATGGGAGACTGTGCTGATGAATAGCACACTATGCTGCAGGCCCAAACCCAACCCCCTCTTTCTCTCCCACTCTCTCCACACCACTGTCCAGCCGGCACTTGCTGTGTGGAGATGTGGCGTGCGCTGCTTGGGTGGGTGGTAGAGGGGGTGCAGGGCGGAGAGAGCAGGCATTCACAGCAACATGCAAAAGGGAGATAACAATAGGTCCTCTGGGAGAGCTGCAGATGCTGGCAGGATGGAATAGTGTGGGATCTTATCACAACTCAGAATCAACTACAAAAACACAAACTTAACCATATCTTCTGTAACTTTTGTCATTCATGTCATGTTGATCTTCAGTGAAGTCACATCATGCTAAGTAATAATTTTGAGTAATATATTGTCTTTTAAGACGTTATGTCCTAAACACCCAAAATGTTTGTCTAATCGAACTGTCTTTGTTTCAGGCCTGTTGAAGATGCACTGGACCCCAGAGCATGCCCAGCCCCTGAGTCAGTGGCCGGAGCAGCACTTGGACGTGTCGTCCACCACCTCATCACCAGCGCACAAGTCAGACTTGTACTCGAGCCGCAGTCGTGGCTCCTACAGCTACGCCTGGGCCAATGATGACATTTCCGCCCTTACCGCCTCCAACCTGTTGAAGCGCTATGCCGAGAAGTACTCTGGGGTGTTGGACACGCCCTATGACCGGCCTCCTGTTGGCACATACCCTGAGCCTGGAGCTTTTGGACTCAATGGTCAGAAAACTGAACTGGAGCCCTGGCCGCTCACACACAGCACTGATGCCCCGTACTCCTTAGTAGCCCCTGGGGGACATGACAGTCTTCCAGGTTCTAAAACCACATCTGCGGGGCCCCCAGGGGCCGGCACTGTGTCAGTAGTCAACAGTAACTTGTCAGACTCCGGCTACAGTGGCAGCAGCTCTTGCAGTGCCTCTAGTGAGTACCCCTCCAGCTACAATGGCACCTATCTCTCATCAGGCTACTGTCCCCAGCCCAGCACAGCACTTCCCCCAGCCTCGCTCCACACTCTGCAGTCCACCCCCACACTGGTGCCCAGCTACAGCCCCCCCACACCGGCCTACAACTACACCCCAAGCACATACCCATCCCAACCAGGCCTGACCTCCAGCTACAGTCACCCCTCTGCTACCTACCTGCCCTCTGGTCTGCCTGCCCCCACCCCGGTCCCCACCAGGCCTGCAGTGGTCGGAGGCAGCTATAGCTACCCGAACACCACCCTGCCCTCTGAATCTGGTGGCACATTGAAAAGAAAGGCCTTTGAAATGGGTCTGGAGGAGGATGAGAATGGGGATGGCTCACGCTTTAGAAAGTACAGTTCACCTTTTGATAAAACAGAATGCAGAGGAAATGGCTTCAGCAGCTCAGGCAGCACAGACACTCAGAGCTTCAAACCCACTAAGCCCTCCTCACAACCCCTGGTGTCCCCTCAGTATGGGGCGGGGGACTACAGTCCCCCAGCCGGGCTCACGGGGGAGAACGGAGCTTCTGAACAGAATTACTCACAGCACCGTTCCCAGTCCCATAAACGGCCCTCATTATGTGCTCCCACAGACGCCCTGAAGAGCCCGGACCCTCGGGTGTTGGATCTGGTTAATGGGGAGTTACTGGACTGCTCCCCTGCACTGGGGTGGACTGACCTGGTGGGACTGACCCATGTGAAGGCTGCTCTGGAGGAGGACCTTCTGTGGCCCGTACTAAGGCCAAGTCCTGTAGTGAGGCCACCCCGAACCGTCCTGTTGTTTGGTCCTCGTGGAGGGGGTAAGACCACACTCACCCGCTCGCTAGCCTCACAGCTGGGAGCCTCCTTCTACCGCGTGAATGGAGCCATGCTGGCTGCCAAAGGTAAGGCAGAGGTGGAGCACATCTTGGGTGCTCTGCTGCAGGTGGCAGGGGCACGGCAGCCCTCAGTGGTGCTGCTGAGCCACATGGAGGCCCTGGAAGAGGAGGGCCTGCGGCAGACTTTGCTGTCTGCTCTGGAGAAGGCCCAGATGGGCTCCAGTGGCCTTGTGATCCTGGTGTGTGCCACCGGGAGGCCCGACCTCCTGCAGGACTCAGTGCACCAGAGTTTTGCCAAGCGCTATCACGTGGGCCTGCCAGATGGGAGCATGAGGAGGCAGGTGCTGCTGCAGGCACTGGGACCTCATAGCTGTGGGCTGAGTGACAGAGAGATGAGTGTAGTCCTGCAGCGCTCAGAGGGTTTTTCTGTGTGGGAGCTGATCCAGCTGAGTCAGCAGGCTCTGTCCTCCGCCTCCCCATCAGGGAACCTCCATGGGATCCCCACGCCCACCAAGCCCCCTGCCTTCACAGACTTTGAGAATGCCTTCTGTAAGGTGCGCCCACACAGCACCACTAAAGAACTGGACACTTGTTTAGAGTGGAGCAAGATGTACAGCCACTGAGAGCAGCCAGGCTCTGCTCGAACTGCCCCATGACCCAGACATGGCAAGCCTTGCGAATGTGTTGTTTTTCTAATTTCTGATTATGCAGCCAAAAGAGCCAGAGATAGCGTCAAGGAGAGACAAGCTAATGCTGGCTTGGCTTTAGCATGCCATGGTGTGCTACTTTAGTTTGCTTTGAAAATATCTGCAATATTTTTCCCCAAAGACAAGAAAGACAAAAGGCCTGATGTATGGGGTAGTGTATAAGTTGTTAGACCTATGGGAAAATCAGAAAGTGAACCACATCCTGATTAGCCTTGGTCCAGGACAAAATCAATTATATGTTGCTAGGTGACGTGGTCCAAGATTATGGATAATCAGGGTTTAGGAAATCCTCCCTTTGACTGCGACTCTCAGGATCCTATTTATTGCCATTTCAGCTGTGTGTTATCCTTATATTCAGTCATTGGGCTTTCACTAATCATGCAGCTTGAAGGGCTTCAGCTAATCTGCAGTAAATAACTGTTTTGACCAAAAACAATTTGAACCAAATATGCTGCTGTTGTACTCCTCAAATAAATCTGGTCTCAGTCCAAAATCAAATCTTTAGAGCTTTCCACCAAAACAAGTTGAGAAGTGTCTGCCCTTCACACTGGAGTACAGTATTGTATACATTATCAAACCGAATGCTCCTTCACCATGTGCTTATGTAAATGCATGTGTCACATTCCTCATCGCTGCAGTGTCCTGAGATTCCTGCTCCCAACAATAGTGCACACCCAGCCCCTCGGTCTGTCCTCATGTACCTATTGTTTCGTAGTATTAGTTTTGTTTGAAATGCTCAGGAAGAATTTCTTTACCTCAGAATATGAAATAAAGAATGTATGTAATCTTAGGGTCTTAGTAGAGAGGAGCAGCAAGTGAAGAAGCCTGTCTCTTGTCATACCCACTGCAGCTGGGCTTTACCTCGGCAGAGAAACTTGAATATGCTACAAAGAGTAACATTGAATGTAATTCAGGTATTTCAAAGGATATTTGATGCCATAAATCCATGTATTATTATATATGAATATATAAATACCTTTTTTCTGTTCCCTTATCCTTTATTTTCATTGTAGTTTATGGTGGAGTGATGGTTGTCTAAGAAATGTTAAAAACAGAAAATATTCCTCCTTTTGTTGGACAAACTGCTGTGATTCTCATGTTTACATATCATGTTTATGCATGTCTGCTGTAAATATATAACAATCACGTATGGACATACTGACGATCTGAGCACAAACGCTATTCGCCATTGAACAGACACAGCACATTCTCTGGACATTTACCATGAGCATTTAGTGAACACAGTCACAATGAGTAACTTACATGTAGACAATCCAGAGAAAGGTCCTCTGCAACAAGCTGGAAAAAACAGCTCACTATATTTGACTGTTGCCATGGCCGCTCAAACACACGCTGACGTAATATTTCCTACTGGTACGTCGCCATCACTCTTTCTCTCCTTTTCTTTCCCCAATGCACTCTCATTAGATTGGATTGCCCCCTGGTCACGAGCCCCAGTGGCCATGTGGCGCTGCTGCGTCCTCCCTGCCCCCTCCTGCCTCCCGCCTGGACCCACTCTTGGGGAGTGGAAGTGGCCTGATTGATGTCCAGCAACCCTATATCAGAGCATAGCTCCCCTCTCCAGCTGGTGGCTTCAGTCATGCCATACAGCCTGATCAATCAGAGAGACCCATGCTGTGCACACTGATCACTGTCTGAGCAACCCAAAACACAGCCTCTGCTGTAGGAGCTCTGGAAATCTCTTATTCACTATTACATTAATTCCACAACCACAGACATTACCATTAAAACTGTAATTTGCCCAGATTGTCCAACAAAATAGGTTTTTATTTTTACATGTTTTAATCGGCTGTTGCGATTTGGTTATTGTACATTTTCTGTGACCATTTCTACCTCATTTTTGCGGCATATTGTACATGAAAGTATTTATTTCATGTCTTTTTTGATGTCTCTTTTGAAATGATAATAATGTTCTTGAACTGTATTGGTCTACCTCAGAAAAGACTGTATTTTAAGAAAAGAATATCAACAATATTAAACAGACTTTGTCAGTATTGCATTGAACCTGCTTCTGTGTTTTCTGTTTGTGGGTTAGTGTGTTGCCCCTTGTATCTCTGGAGCTGGCCCCAGCGTTGAGGTTAGTGCCGTTACTTTAAGTGATTGGTAAATCATTTGGATGATAAACAGTAGAAAACATCAGAAGGTTAGGGGACTGAGGCCACACTTTGCTTTGTGGAGTTAGCAGGTTTTTGTGGTTATTTAGGCACTGATTTTGAGTCCAGCAAAATGTAGGTAAAGACATATTTAAGCATAGACCGAAAGTACTTTTTAATTATAAACATATTCTTTAAAACCATTAAATTAAACCACAAGACCATTAAAACAGTAGCTCAAAAATAAATTACTCCTGCTATACAATTATCAACAACCTCTTTCCACTGGAACCACTTAAGTACATCGATGTCATTTTGGCTCAAGTGTCACAGTTCACAGTTACCAGGGAACATGTGCTTGCGTGACTCCATTTTGAACATACATCTGGATTAGCCAATACTTTAATTTATATTAAAATGTACCATTTTCCATACACAGTCCTGAATTGAACTTTGACTGAACAAAAACCTACAGTAGAGCTAGTCCAGGTTGAGGAATATCCCTGATTAAACCCAGTCCAGTCTCAGTGAACAGCTCGTGGCCAGTGTGCTTTATGTGAAGCAGCCTCCACAGCAGCAGAGGCAGCAGCAGCAGCAGCAGCAGCAGCAGCAGCACACCCCAGGGGCTGCATCTCCAAGCACACGGGTCCTCCATCCCTGTCACCCTCTGTAAACAACACTTTGTCCCAACGGTATGCACTATTCCTAGCATCTCCTCACATCCCCCAAAATTAAAAAATAACAGGTGAAATTAAGTCAATCTCCGAAAGTTTTAGTTAGATGGAGAAAGTTGAATTATTGAGGTAACATCTGTGGGTCTCGGCCAATGACAGACTAATTAATTGTCTAATAATGATGCATAGAGCCACAAACACAACCTTGTGCAGCGGCCGCCCTTCATCCTCTGACGAAGGATAATCGCTCCTGCAGCTGTTTCCAAATGATTTCTACACTATCTCCCTGTCACAAACTCAATAACACTACAGCATAACCTTGGGAGGGGGGGGGCTGTGTGAAGAAGGACTCCACATATAAAAGAGAATTTATATGGCTTATTATATATTATTTGTAATTATTATTATATATTATTATATTTATGTAGTTAGTTATGTAGTTACAGCTCTGATAACCCATGTTTGATAAATGACTGTCATCAGAGTTTTCAAAATCTAAAATCAAATATACTTGTGAAATCAAAGGTTGAAATCTAAGTGGTCAAGTGCACATACAGGCTGACTGTGTCAACACTGAAAGTGGATGAAACTCAACAATAAACTTTGATAAAGCCATCAAGTTTTTTTGACCTCAACCTTTTTTAGTTTGGACTAATTTACTCCCGATTTTGAGAGACTTTCTTATACAGTTTCATTTTCATTGCACACTGTTTTCATTACATACTGTTTTATGGCCAATAGATTTATGCTGGTTGATATCTTCCTTAATCCTGATCTGGAGCTAGACCAATATTTTGGCCAATATTTTATATAAGCCAATCACCTGACCTAAAATCTTTATTTTAAGACTTTTATATGAAGAGGGAAAGCACAAAATGTTGCATTGAAATTGTATTTTTATGTAAGGGTGATGATCATTGCCCATAGATCAAACTGGGGCTACATTAGGAACTAATCCTTGACTAGACTTGGGCTAGAACAGGATAAAACCAAGTCTACGATGTGAAGTGTGAACTCTAGTTTGGGGTAATGACCAAAATTCATATTGGGCTTATATATAAAATACTTACATACTTTGAACTTATGTCCTCACATAAAACACATCTGAGCCTAAACCCTTAAGCCCAGTCCTGGCACTCGTCCCTCTGTGCCCTGTTCGTCCTCTATGTCCTGAGTGATTTCCCTCCAACAGGAAGTCCATCATTTTCCCTCTCCTGCTGATTGGAGGTAATTAGGCGAGCCCTGTTTGTAATTGGATAATAAAAGATGTTAATGAGGCTGCTGTCCTATTTACTCACAGTGAGGTGGTGATAGAAACACACTTTCTCCAGAGCTCACAACAATCTAATCTAACTCATCATCAGCATGTTTAATAATAATAAAATACCCTGACCAATCAATTACCTTCATAGTTTAATAGATACTAAGGGGCTGTATCTCACATTTTAAAGAGAAAGACGTAGGCCTACGTTTGACTAAGTTTTAATTTTCTCAATTACGAACAGGCAGTAAAAATGGAGGAATAGATTTTAAAATTAATACTCAAACTCAAACCTCAATATAAAATGGTAAGTAATATTATTCAGAGCTTGATCATTTAGAATTTTAACAATCTATTTTTTTAAACACTGGTGGTTGCCATAGGTGTTAGTAGGTGCTTGTAGAGTTTACAGACCTGTCAACTTGTTCTGCCTTGTCCAATATCCTGTAGTACACAATAAATTGCCAGTAAATATGAGATTTTGCATAAAGCAGGGAAAAGGTAAAGGATAACTGGCATAGGTGTAAATGTCAGAAAGCAGATGAGTAAAGTAAATTTTATCCTAACCAGACCTTTTAATTACCAAAATAAAGCATGAACAAAGAGTTAATTCATAATGAACAAATAGCTTAAAAATGACTCAGGTTTAGTAACTATTCAATTAATGCCCCAACTACTACCCATAACCCCATAAATAGTTACTAATCCTGAATTATGAATTACATCTCTGTCCATGCCTTAATAAATGTGCACTGTTATTGCTTTGCCTGGAATGCTCCATGTTATAACATCAAGCATGTTGTTATTGCTCAAAAACAAAATAATTCTCTCTGCGAAAAAAGCCGCAGATCTGAAGTGTAATGTAGCCTAGTTCTATCATTTCCCTCATGGTAGATTTAATCTGTACTGTGGAATATTCCAGACAGAGCAATAACATTTCCATGGAAACAAGCAGGTAGCAAACCCACCACTAAAAATGTTACACAGTAGCTTTAAGGCTTATTAAGGCGTTGTTATCATAAAGTGTGTAGTTATTATTAATTATGATGAGACTGGATGCAGCAGACATAACTAGATAGAATTCATCAGCTTTTAAAATTCAGTAAAATCCTTATTTTAGATCACACAGTAGCAACTCACAGCCGTCACCATCACCTTCAAAAGTCCACACACTCTTCTCTGTTTATTGTCAACATGCATGTTTGTGGCGCTCTTGACAAAAAGTTGAATATATTTATGGTAAGGACCTTGGTTTGAAAAGGTCATGGTGTGAATGTGATTGTGCAGGCTCTGGGCGGTCATACCTGGAGCGGCTGCCTGTGCTGCCCGGGCCTTGATACTGACAGAGCTGACATGAGAGGAGCACTCTGACACTGGTGAGTTAGGACTGCCAGCTGTTAGCAATCAAGTCTATTTTGAAGTCAGGGACACACGC
>KN519365.1:0-11911 GCA_000787155.1 Scartelaos histophorus | reverse complement strand
TTATAGCAATATACTTTAAGGAATGATACGTAACTTTTCTAGTGGAGGGTAATTTCCATGGAAACGATGATGAGGAGGCCTTAATGCAAGCCAAACACGAGTCAGGTTTTTGGAGATGCAAGCCAGCAAAAAGGGGGTTTTCATAGTTTGCTTGGCTTTTTTTAAATCTACATGAACATTAATCAGATTGAATGAAGATAGATTTACTAAAACATGGATATATATGCACCAAAATAACTATAAAATACAAATATAAGTAGAAAATGACAAAGATGGCCTCGATTTGGTCTCGATGGGCCGTGGTTCTGGTTTCATCTCGGTCTAAACCTTAAAAAGTCTTGTTCTTGTCTTGATCTCGACCCTCAGAGGTTTTAGTCTCAATCTCGATCTCGACCCTCAGAGGTTTTGGTCTTGTCTCAATCTCAACCCTCAAAGGTTTTAGTCTCAATCTCGACCCTCAGAGGTTATGGTTTTGTCTCAATCCTCAAACTTGGTCTCGTCTCGATCTCGACTCTCAGAGGTTTTGGTCTCCTCTCGATCTCGACCCTCAAAGGTTTTAGTCTTGTCTTGATCTAGACCCTCAGAGGTTTTGGTCTCCTCTCGATCTCGACCCTCAAAGGTTTTAGTCTTGTCTTGATCTAGACCCTCAGAAGTTTTGGTCTCCTCTCGATCTCGACCCGCAGAGGTTTTGGTCTCATCTTGATCTCGACCCTCAGAGGTTTTAGTCTCAATCTCGACCCTCAGAGGTTATGGTTTTGTCTCAATCCTCAAACTTGGTCTCGTCTCGATCTCAACTCTCAGGTTTCGGTCTCATCTTGATCTCGACCCTCAAAGGTTTTAGTCTTGTCTTGATCTAGACCCTCAGAGGTTTTGGTCTCCTCTCGATCTCGACCGTCAAAGGTTTTGGTCTCATCTCGATCTGAGAGGTTTTGTTCTCTATCTCGACCCTCAGAGGTTATGGTTTCGTCTCAATCCTCAAACTTCTTGGTCTCGTCTCGATCTCGACCCTCAGACGTTTTGGCCTCGTTTTGATCTTCAGGGGTTTAGGTTTCGATCTCGACCCTCAGAGGTCTTGGTCTCGTCTCAATCTCGACCCTCCGAGGTTTTGGTCGACTCTCCGAGGTTTTGGTCGACCCGCAAGTACAGCAAATATCTTCTATCTTGAGGTACAAACTTCCCCATTTTTTTTTTTTCCTTTTATATTCACTTAAGCTTCTGAAATACACCACGGTTTTCATTCAGCGCTCCACGAGACTCGTCCTCACGCCCTTTTGCTCCACTCTATGTCTATTAACAACCATCTATCATATTTTGTTTACAGCCATTAACCTCCGCAGGTCGTACGAATAAAGTCACAGCTCACATGATCGATCACATGACCTGCCCTCTCCGCTCCTGTTTTTTTTTTTTTTTTTTTTTTTTTTTTTTTTTTTTTTTTACCTCTTAGGACAGAAAATCTATGCCATATGAATACGAGCACGTGTACTGTGGTCCATGTCGATTCCACGCTCGGGTTCAGGTGTTTTACAGCTGTGGGGCTGATACTACGAACCACAAGGGGCTCGGAACAAGACTCAGAACGAATGATTTGAGACAGAGGTGTACTTTCAAAAACCTTGTCCAAAAGGTAAAATATAACCACTTAAATCTATCAGAAATGACTTAAAAGTAGTGAAATGATTTTATTTGACAACTTATCTTAAAATACACAACTTCTAGACTAGAATGTAGCAACCTTAGAACTAGTAAGTAGCAATAAATCTGTAGAAGATGATGATAAGTTTTGGCCAGATCAGAGAAATTTGCAGTGATAATCTTCCACTTCATGGATCTTTCTACTTCAAGAATGTCCCAAAGTTCGGGTTTAACTGTATCTTCCAGGAACTGAAAAAAAAAAAAGAAGCTAAAGAACCATTTTTAAGTAGTAATTCTAGCAACACTCAACAAACCTCTTTCCTGGTCTGTACTTCGAAAAGCACGAGAGAATTAAACCCTCCAACTGTCTCCATATTTCAAGCACCATCGCACTGATCTCTGAGGTCTTGGCATTAGCCTCCAGAACATATAGTTTCCTGTGAAAGGTCAGGCTGGCAGCGAACATGTGAGGAGAGAGTTAGTGAGTCTGTAAGTCCAAAAGAGAAGGATCTGTCACTGTGATGTTTTTTTTGAAGTATAATATATTTCTACATAAAATAATCACGCTGATCTACTCTACAGCGCTCAAAAAAGAACCCTCAAGGCCTTTTTCCCCATTTATTCATGTATTTGAACAATTTTGTATAAGCGGCTCTTGTCAAAATAAATTCACTGCATACTGTCTATTTATTTATTGCTGTTGTTTTGTTGGCATCAATTTAAAGAGAAACAGTATTTGCCTTAACCGTAATCTATAATATTGTTTAAAAACCAAACCAGGACTAAACCAGGTCTAAACCAGGTCTAAACTAGGACTAATCCAGGACTAATCTTGGGTTTGAGCATCTTTAAAACACTGATTCGCACTATAATCCCAGTTAACACTAATCTATAATACTATTTAAAAACCAAACAAGGACTAAACCAGAACTGAACCAGGACTACAACAGGACAAAACCAGCACAAAACCAGGTCTAAACCAAAATTAAACTAGGACTAATCTTGGATTTGAGCATCTTTAAAACACTACGATTCCCACTATAATCCCAGTTAACCATAATCTATAATATTGTTTATAAACCAAAGCAGGATTAAACCAGAACTAAACCAGGACAAAACCACGACTACAACAGGCCTAAACAAGGAGTAAACCAGGACTAAACTAGGACTAATGTTGTGTTTGAGCACCTTTAAACACTATAATTTTACTATAATCCCAGAACAGAATCAGGACTGAACCAAAATTAAACTAGGACTGGACCAGGCCCCCTCTACCCGGTCACTGTCTTGACTCACCGGTTTTCTGCGGGAAACACAGTCCTGGTTCAGACCTGGTTCAGTCTTGATTTAGACCTGGTTTAGTCCTGGTTTAGATCTGGTTCAGTCCTAGTTTATACCTGATTTGGACCTGGTTGGGTCCTAGTTTAGATCTAGTTTAGACCTGGTTTAGACTTGGTTCAGTCCTGATTTAGACCTGGTTGAGTCCTGGTTTAGACCTGATTTAGACCTGGTTTAGACCTGTGATCAGCTCACTCCACTCTGGATATTAGGACCAGGAGTTTTAATCGGGAAACAGGAAACTTCTGTTATCTGTTTTTTTTCCCCATTAACACAAAATCGAAAACTGAAAAAGAATCATAGTGTAAACCGGGCCTAAACCATGACTAAACCAGGTCTAAACTAGGACAAATCTGGGACTTCTTGGATTTGAGAGCAAGAGAGAAAACCCCAAGTGCAATCAGATGATGGATACTCAGCCCTGGTTCAGTTCTTGTTTAGAAATCGGTTAGTCCTGGTTTAGTTCTGTTTCAGTCCTGTTTTAGTCCTGGATCACTTGGTCACTAGGACAGAACTGGAGGTATCATGCAAGTTGTTTTCACCACTGCCAACAGCTCCAGATTAACATTTAAGTTGTCGGCTATTTTACATTTGCTTTTTTGTTTTTTTTATCTTTTCCATGCCCACTACACCCCTGATTTACACACAATAAAACCAGTTCCAGTTCCAGTTTTCATACACTGTACACTAAGTCCATATGGTAATGATGGCGACAGGAGTATAGATGTTCAAACAGCGCTCCGGCTCGTACGGAAAAAAAATAACAAAGGTGCGAGGGCGTCTCCTTTGACCTAGAGACGGAGAATAAACAAACAAGCTGGCAGGTCCCGGACGAGCACCTCCAGCAAACAGCACGAGGACAAATCTGCCTCCGATCTGTGGAGCCGAGCCAGGACTCACACAGGTCTGAGAGGCGACGAGCCAGGTCTGCGGTGACAAGAGCCCCGTGAGTCTGAGATAGTCTCGTCACGATGCTAAAATCTCAAACTCACTTTACAATACCGATATCGGATTTTTGATGGATCAGATATTACACAAACTTAACTCTTGTGAGCTTTAAAGCTTGTTATAATGTTGTTACTTCGTTAAAAACTTTAGTTCAGCAGATATTGGCACTTCCACACTGAAAATTTCTCTGATATGGATAAGATTTTAAAACTTATATCAGGTTTTTCATCTTGTTTTCGGGTTTATTATCTAAGACTGCTTAATTCTTGTCTAGAGGTAGTTTACCAGGTCTAAACCAGGACTGAACCAGGACTGAACCAGAACAGAATCAGGACTGAACTAGGATTGGACCAGGCCCCGTCTACCCGGTCACTGTCTTGACTCACCAGTTTTCTGCAGGAAACACTGAGTCCTGGTTCAGACCTGGTTCAGATCTGGCTCAGACCTGGTTCAGATCTGGTTCAGACCTGGTTCAGACCTGGTTCAGACCTGGTTCAGACCTGGTTCAGACCTGGTTCAGACCTGGTTCAGACCTGGTTCAGACCTGGTTCAGACCTGGTTCAGACCTGGTTCAGACCTGGTTCAGACCTGGTTCAGACCTGGTTCAGACCTGGTTCAGACCTGGTTCAGACCTGGTTCAGACCTGGTTCAGACCTGGTTCAGACCTGGTTCAGACCTGGTTCAGACCTGGTTCAGACCTGGTTCAGACCTGGTTCAGACCTGGTTCAGACCTGGTTCAGACCTGGTTCAGACCTGGTTCAGACCTGGTTCAGACCTGGTTCAGACCTGGTTCAGACCTGGTTCAGACCTGGTTCAGACCTGGTTCAGACCTGGTTCAGACCTGGTTCAGACCTGGTTCAGACCTGGTTCAGACCTGGTTCAGACCTGGTTCAGACCTGGTTCAGACCTGGTTCAGACCTGGTTCAGACCTGGTTCAGACCTGGTTCAGACCTGGTTCAGACCTGGTTCAGACCTGGTTCAGACCTGGTTCAGACCTGGTTCAGACCTGGTTCAGACCTGGTTCAGACCTGGTTCAGACCTGGTTCAGACCTGGTTCAGACCTGGTTCAGACCTGGTTCAGACCTGGTTCAGACCTGGTTCAGACCTGGTTCAGACCTGGTTCAGACCTGGTTCAGACCTGGTTCAGACCTGGTTCAGACCTGGTTCAGACCTGGTTCAGACCTGGTTCAGACCTGGTTCAGACCTGGTTCAGACCTGGTTCAGACCTGGTTCAGACCTGGTTCAGACCTGGTTCAGACCTGGTTCAGACCTGGTTCAGACCTGGTTCAGACCTGGTTCAGACCTGGTTCAGACCTGGTTCAGACCTGGTTCAGACCTGGTTCAGACCTGGTTCAGACCTGGTTCAGACCTGGTTCAGACCTGGTTCAGACCTGGTTCAGACCTGGTTCAGACCTGGTTCAGACCTGGTTCAGACCTGGTTCAGACCTGGTTCAGACCTGGTTCAGACTTGGTTCAGTCTTGATTTAGACCTGATTTAGATCTTGTTTAGACTTGGTTTATTCCTGGTTTATTCCTGGTTTATTCCTGGTTTAGACCTAGTATAGACCTGGTTTAGACCTGTGATCAGCTCACTCCACTCTGGATATTAGGACCAGGAGTTTGGTTTGGGAAACAGGAAACTTCCGTTATCTGTTTTTTTTTTCCCCCATTATCCCTTTAAACACAAAATCGAAAACTGAAAAAGAATCATAGTCGGTTTTTTCATTTTGGTTTTGGAGACAAATAATGAAGAAAAGAGTTGATTTTTCTTATATTTGGTTTTATTTTGAAAAACAAATGAACGAACCAAAAAAAAAAAATCACTTTTCTCGGACTTTTTGCGTGTCGATATTTCACAGATGAGTGACAAAACCCTCTTCATTCACTATAATCGTCTCTTATTAGCTCGTGTGCCATTGTTTCCCCCGTGGTGCCGCCAAGCTGGTTGCATTGGCACTGCTCCCGAACATCTGCCACGGCGTGACGCACAAACCCGGAATCTCCTCTCCATCTTCTCAAAGGTCACCTGCCAATAAAACCAGCGCCGCACGGCATTCTGGGACTTGTAGGCTGTACTGTATTGCCGGTCGGTTCCGCTCGGTCTCAGTTTTCCTAATTACGCGGACAACTTCGGCGGCGCGAAAAGTTAATGAGGTTTCGTGAAAATGGTTTGACACGACCTTTTCGTTTTTTTTATTTTATTTGGATTTATTTATTTACCCATCCTTTCCATCCACTTTTTTGCTTCCCATACATAATTTTTGACTAGTGCATCTCTAAAACTGAAATTTTCCTTGTTACACAACATAAAATAATAATTAAAGTGCCAGTACGTAACTTTCTGGAAGTGGAAAGTCAACGGCGTGTTTCTAGGATAGTTAAAGCCATATTCTGGAACATTCTCCATGAAATCGATGTGTTTTAAGCCATACAGTGGAAAATTATAGCCAAAGGAACAAAATTTCCGCGAAGACAAGCAGGACAGGGCAGGTTTGTGGAAAAGCAAGCTCAAAGTACATGTACGTTGTTGATTTTTTTAATTTTTTTATTCCTATGCTTTTCAACCGGAAAACAAGAGGATTGGTGCAACAGCGAGAAGAGGACGCTCAAAGATTCGTCAATGTTCAGTTTTTTTAGTTCTCGAAAAGAGACCAGACCAGTGCAGGAGTTTAGTTTGAATAAGTTTGTATGTTCGTTTCGCCGGTAAACCGTCACTACCGGGATTTATTACTCGTTGCTTGTTCACGTGACTGGGAAACGAAATTGCGCAAACAATGACGCAATCCCGAAAAAGACGTCGGAAAACGATCGTTCCATTTTTCCACGAGTTACGCAAACATACACCAACGGATACCATTAAACCTTGGTCACTGATAGAGCTTGATATGTCACAAAAATGCAAATATTACCTTTTTTGATGACCGTAAGTATAAAAAAAAATATGAATATGAGTGGATTCTAACTCTGAGACTGTTGTTTGAGTTTAGATTTGGGATAATATGAAATTGTGTATGTTTTTTTGTGTGTCTGGGCCATTTCGATTGCAAATTTTAAAGATTTTGAAACTTATATTTGTTTCTTCCGCTTGTTTTAAGGTTTATTATCGACTTACTGTGACACTGCGTGATTCTAATCAAGAATTACGCAGCCAATATTTTGCAGTGTAACGTAACTTCTTGGGACTTTCCACTTAAAAGACTTTCATAGAATTAAATGTAGGAACAATTTTAAATATTTGTAGATAAAACTAAGACTTTTCCATACTGAGATTTATTCTGTTCATATGCTGCGCTGTTACTTTTATTGTACATAATAATAATAATAATAGTTTTGGTATTTTACATTTTTTTAAGCCTATTTTTAAATATTTTTTATAATTTTTTTAAGCCATTATCCTCTATTTTATTGCATGTTACAGTTTTCCTGCTGTTCTTGAACTGTGCGTTGCAACACTGGAAATTCCCCACTGTGTGACTAATAAAGGCATATCTTATCTTAAAATAAAGTAAAATAAGTAAAATAATAAATTCTTTCCTTGGCAAATTTCCCTTTTGGATCAATAAAGTTCGTCTAAGCGCCGCACTGCATTCTGGGACGGCGTTGCTCGCATGTTCCACTCCGGCACCGCCATTAGCTCAATCTCTGTTTTTATAATTACACAGACATCTAAAATGTTAATGAGTTTTTATGAAAACGCTTTGACGTGACCTTTTCACATATTCATTTTTTTTCAACCCCGCCTCCGTCTCCGCCGACACCCGCTCCCGCCGAGTGTACAGTAGCGCACGGATCGGGAATTTTCAAATTTCCGTCAACATTTATTCATTTTTTTTTACCCCCCTCTCTCTCCGCTTTCCATACATCATTTAGCCTTGTCGCCATAAATCAGCAGGATGCCCTTTCGGAGCAGATTCTAAACACCCTCATAGATCTTGAGAAATGCCAGCGCACTTTGAGGCAGGAGTGAGTCTGCTCCGGTTCAAATGCCCACAGTCAAAGAGTGATGGATGCCAACGGCTAATGCGTACGTTATGGCACGCCACGCTACGCTAAATGGACCGGAGCGTGTAGCAGTTAGCGTAGCTCTACTTCCTGTTTGTGTGTGCGGGGTTAGAGTGACCCCACCTCGCGGTAAAACCTGGGCGAATTTTTTTATGTCGCTTTTAAACGTGCGATCGCCGCCCGGGTAATGGTCCTCGAGGGAGATTAAAGGCGCTTCTCGCTCGTCCTCCGCTTCAATGAAGGGTCAAAACGAACGCAGCGTGAATTCTGCCGTTGTATCCATGAGCAAGACAGAACCTGATGGTGTTCTGTGGCGGTTAATTCATGGATGACCACATAAAAGTTAAATTTACACTTCAAAATCATTACAGAATAAGTTAAAAATCTGAAATATGAGCTCAGAGGTACGGTGTTTATTAAAAAGAAAATCAAATATTATGAAATTTATTAAATCTGTTAAAGGGGTGGAGCTCTAAAACAACTGTACAGAAGAAATACAATTGTGCACCACTTTATTCTATTTTAAAAATCAGTTTAAACTCTCTGCAGATACATGAATGATGATACTTAGTTTGCTCTGTAGTGCTTTGCTATATTGTTTCCTCCCGCTGTATTTATGACTGAACCGGTGTCGAGATGATGTTATGAGGAATAAAAGGAAAAGGCAGAATAAGCTCAAGCTTCAGCCGGCAAATTTTTGGTCTGTGTATGTTAAATATGACTGTGGAAAATGTCAGAATAAACGAGGGGGCGGGGCAGTTCGGCGTTGGAACATCTTTTAAAGTATGAAATGTCAGAGCCCAGATGAAAAGTTCTTTTGTTCTTACGAAGTATGAGTCGGCCTAAAGTGGTCGCCGGGCCATCGTATAACGGCGACGCCCCCTCCATAAAAACTATATATTAGAGTCATACTGGTTAAAAAAAAAAAATTGAGTACCATATTTTCCCAGTTTCGCTGAGCAAGATTTTTGAGAAAGGAATAAAATTGTCAATAATAGCATTGTAGACATGTAGTAGTCTTGTAATTATGATGACCAAAACAAAAAGAATGAAAATCCATCAATTGTGAACATGATGTGGCCAGATAAACATCAGCCTCTGGACGTGGTGGGGCCAGATAAATATTGGCTGTTGGGTTGTCAATCAAAATAAGTGCGATGACCTGTGTCTGAAAACGTGATTTTCAAAGCAAAGAAAAAGTCGCTGCTTGTTGTATTAGTTTTTTGTTAGTTGTATTTACAAGTCCTGTGCAGTGAACTTACCATATTTTTGGGGCTATAAAGTGCACCGGATTATAAGGCGCAGTATCAAATAATATGTCAGTTGTGTCATTGTCCACACATAAGGAGCATCGGATTATAAGGAGCAATAAGAGAAACAAAACACGTGTCGGATAAATCGAACTTTATTCAGGTCATTTACAATAACTCTCAGTTGTAGCTAACACAAAAATACAAGTTTAACAGTTGGTGATTTGGGCATCAAACATGCCCGGATCCCTCTCAACATTGTTCAGTTTTAACACAAAAATACAAAACCTGAAATCTGAAGATTTGGGTCCTTGTACAGATTTTACAGTAAACCAGAGAATACTGCAATGTGAGTTGGTAACTGTACTTACTGTATCACTTACTGTTCCAAATTACCTCAACTAGCCCGGAGCACCATTTTACCTGAGATATTTCATGTTTGCTGCGACGGTAATAAGGTAATAAAGCACTAATGACTTTGTTTTATGAGAAATCCTTATGAGAAAATATGTGTAATCAAAGCAAATTAAACAAGAATAAAAATCGATCTGATGGAGCGTAAACATGGACATGCAATTTAAGAGGTCCATGTCGTCAATAACATGAAATAAAATTGTCTGTCACCTGCTTGTTACTACGGATACGTAGTATATGCAGTGTGACATTAAACAGCTCCGCGTTACACTTATTCAGCTTCAGGTGGTTTTATAGCTCAAAAATATGCAGAAAAACAGGCGTTGTGTCCTCAGTCTGGCGTCGCCGGAGTAAACAGCGGTGTTGAATAAAGAGTGCATTTCGACGCTGGATCTTTCAAATGTTCTTAGCGTCTGTGTTAGCCAACTTTTTGAACACTATTGTGGGTGTCAGCTGTCACCTGCTTACATTTATCCGCCGTGTTGTCTTGTCAAAGCGAGGCTAACAACAACTCTTCTGGGAGTTGTTTTGATAACTGCATTGTCGCTTCATCTGACACTGTCTACAGCGATTCATTCTCATTCCTATAGATGGAAACTGTTTGAGTGTCCAACTTTGTGTTTAAAACGTATTTAAAGGTGCAAAAACTTTTCTGGTGTATGTTTTCTTTATCAGACTTACAACTGTATCAAATGCGTCAAATTGTAAGAAAGCAGATGATGTTTTTGACATTTCACAGTTCAAATTAGATAAATAACATTTAAATAATGATTTTGATAATTGATTAAAAGTTCAAAGCAATAACATCTAATGCTCATAAGCGAGTGTTTGAAAACAGCTAAAAAAGTTACATAGTGGAATTTAATGAAGATAATTCAGTAGTAGTTACAAAAACGTGGTTTGGCAGATACACTGTATTAAATTGGGCGTTTTATGTGCGATTTTTAGGCCTTTTTGAGGCGATTTTTCACTCGTGCAGCTGTTTTTAGGATCGAGTTTTGGCTTAATTGTGTGTCGTGCTTCATGTAGTAAACATGAGGTAACGAGAAGCGATCAATACGTCACAACCAGCTCCTGATCGACAATCGTAGGTTGCAAGAAAATCAAACCTGTTTCAAATCCCGTCGCCTCATGAGGGTTTCACTGTTTGTATTGTGTGAAAACATGAATCTTGAGCTGTGAACTTTTAAACCCTGCAATTTGGTCGTACTGTTTGAGCCGGAACTGAGTAAAATTGGCTAGTGTACGCCCGATGTTAGCTGTAGGCGCAAGTTACCTTTTTTTTTTTTTTGTCTTAACTTTTTTTTTGTCTAAAAAATTTGTGAAATGGGGGAAGAGAAGCTTTGGAGACATTAGGCAAAATGTCGAGACCGCCTTGACGTTATTTTAATACATTATACCAATTAATCGATCAACGTAGCTGTTAAAATGACATTAGCATCAGCTTTTATGTGTTGTTCACGATACAACTCACGGGCGACAAGCTCCAAGAGAGCAGCTAAAATGGTCACTACACAATTATAATTATCTCGTTTACTCTTTATATATGATTCTAAATGGAGCGTTTTCCACATACGACATTGTAAAAAAATCCATATAACCGATAATGTAGACACTGTATTACAACGCTCGCTAACCATGAACGAATTAGCAACGGAAACGCATGATTTCATTAGCATATACAGAACGTCGGGTCTATTCACCCTCAAGCTACATCATCCACTCTGGACATTGCCGGGTTTCGAATAAATCCACGGTCGCCCAACGGTAATTCCAGCGCATTATGAGATATGTTTGTCCACATTTATTTTTTATTTGTCCTCGGGCAAGTTTGTATTACCAGAACGTGTTCTGGCTCGTACGGAGGGATTTGAAGCGTTCGTCCGGGCCCGAGATTTCCACATTATTGTCCCGAAACTACCCTATGACCCTTCGTAAACCCTCTGCTCGGATTCTCAACCAGACAGAACGCAGTGGAGCAGAGAGGGAAGGGAATAAGGGGAAAGGAGGGTTCGACGGGGGGATGGAGGGCGGGGTTGTGCGGGGTTGTTCTCGTGCCGTTGTGGTGTTCTCTGTGGAAAAGCTGTGGGAGTTATGCAAAAGGACAGCGCGAACTGAATTAGTCAACACTGGGCCCGGGTTCTATGAGATCACCTGTGTAGGTAAGTGGCCGACCAACTGAGTCTCTCACTGAACACTAAAAAAACTGCACGTTATTTTCAAAATGTCAATCAAAGTCCTGTTTAAATGTGTTGCTGAGGGGAGAAGGGCTCCAGTTTGTGAATGAACCTCTTAAGTTAAGTATCTCAGTGTTACCTTGGACT
>KN519362.1:4120-41532 GCA_000787155.1 Scartelaos histophorus | reverse complement strand
AATAATAATAATAATAATATATTAATACAACTCTTAATTGTCCTCTCAGGCTTAAACCATTTGTATGAGGGAGATATAGCCGGTGATGTGAGTAACCTATCACATCTGATCATTTTGTGGATGTTTATTTTGAATGGGCCTGTTTATAATTTCACAATATTTCTGCAGCACCACAGGAATGCACTGCTGAATGAAACCATGAGATGGACATTTCCCATTCCCTACATTCTGACAGACTCTTTAGGTAGGTTATCACTTTAACTTAATAATTTTATAACTATTACAAGTCAGTGTATCAGGTTAATATTGAATTCTTATTTTTTATTTCTTGTTTAAAGCCATTTAGAATAGAACAGACAGAAGCCTGTAATGCAATTTACCAAACAAGGGTAAAACATGTTAATTATGCACTCATTTATTTAATTTGCCCGCCCATACACTTTTTTTTTTTCCAATATTGAAGAGTCAACCAAGGCAGTTATACACATTACTAAAATATATTTGATATTATATACTGTCTAGAACAGTCCTGCATACAACTAAAGCATGTGTCAAATGACCCCATTTGTTGTTGCATGAATTAAAAAAATATATATTTCAGACTTGAATGCCAAAGGTGTGATCCTGCAGGCCTTTGAGGAGTACAGGCTTCGCTCATGTGTGGACTTCAAACCGTACGAAGGAGAGAGCACCTACATTTCCTTCACCAAAAAGGACGGGTGAGTAGCATTAAGCTAACCTGGCTCACACCAGACTGTATGTGTGCCACTCAAAGGGAACCGAGTACTACACATTATTCATGTGGGATGGCTCTCTCTGAAAGTGATCAGAAAACAACTATTTGAATCTGTCGAAGCGTCAAAACATTAGAACAAGCTGAATAATCATTTGAGATGTGAAAGATGACATCTTTCCTGTCCACAAATGCACAATGCAAATGATGACGTTACTATGTCTGTTTTGGTTCATTTGAGCGCATCTCCTTTGTTGGGCTCTAACGCAGCAGCTGGCACATGCCAAGAAGGATTCTTGGAAATAGTATGTGCATTTAATTAGTAACTTATGTTATAATAGCAAGAGTCATATCACAGTGAACAAAAACATAAGTGTAAGTCACTTCTTTGTGTCTGTGGAGATGTTATTGCTTTTAGCTGGAATGTTGTATGGTATGGCTTTAAGCTAATCTACTGTATCTGCATACAGACAAACACGTGACACCAGGTCAGGTTATAGGTAAATATATAAATACAATAAAACAGGAAAAAAAACAACAACAAAAAAACCCCAAAACTTTAGAAAACAAATGGACTGCATATACATCCAAAATGTATGTATAAGTAGAACAACAGTGCAAGAATATCAGTGCAAACTGTGAAATAAATAATAAATAATAATAAATAAAGTGAAATCCCTCCCTCAGGTGCTGGTCATATGTGGGGGATTTTAAATCGGGTCAGGAGTTGTCAATTGGGGCGCGCTGTGACACTAAAGCCATTGTGGAACATGAGCTGCTCCATGCCCTGGGCTTCTACCATGAACAGTCCCGCTCTGACAGGGACGACTATGTCAAGATCTGGTGGGACCAAATACAAGAAGGTGGGCTACACCCACATACATCTACATTACATTACACACAGTGTCGATACAAGACAGGTTAGCAACTTTACAATACATGACATTTTGGCATAGATAGGTCCTTTAAAATTGTTCAAAGAACAAATTATTGGTGATATTTTGAGTTTATGTAATATCTGTCAGAACACACAAAGCATAAATAAACATAACAGGTGCCTGACTGCTGTGGCTCTTAAAGTGGAATACTATGCTAATTAAGATGCTCAGTGATAAAAATATATTTGTGTCATTTTAAATTAAATAAATTCAATTAAAAAAAGGCCAAAATGACCACCAAATCAGTAAAGAATTATCAATTGTTTTTGTTTTAGAACTTTAAATATAACAGGTATCAATTTCATTTTGCTATGGATGTCCTCCATCCTCTATGGATGATCCTCGTCATCTTGGTCTTAAAATGTTATTATTAACCTTCTCTACACGATCCTGAATTTTTTTCCGCTATTTTGTTCATCAAAAAAATCCTATTCATAACATAGAGCCTGGCTCCAGGTTCACTCCTGTAACCGTTAGCATCACAAGCCTCATCTGAGCGACGCTGAGCGCTACAGGTGACGTCACACTCACTTAGTCCACTTTGTGTTCAGTCTATGGTTATAACATGGAGCATGTGTTGTATTTTATTGATATGAAAATAAATATGTTTCTTATAGGAAAGGAGCATAACTTTAACAAATACGAAGACGACTTCATCACAGACTTGAACACAGCGTACGATTATGAGTCCATCATGCACTATAGGCCCCTGTCGTTTAACAAGAACGAGTCCATCCCAACCATCACCACCACCATCCCCGAGTTCAACGACGTCATTGGACAGCGCTTTGACTTCAGCGCCATCGACATCACCAGAGTCAACCGCATGTACGACTGTGGTGAGGACTGATAGCATCTAAACAAGTGATAGTCATCACTAAACCCCCACATTTCAACCTAAAATAAGAGAAAATACAAATTTTAATCAAAATAAGTCTATTTAATTTTTTGCATTGATAGTTATTAAGTGTAAGTATATTGTATATAGTTAAGTTTAAATGAACCCTAATGTACCTAAGCAAGAATTATATTCACTTCCAATAATATTATATTTAAAACAATATTAATAGTATATGGCACTATACTATACTATAATATTTGTTGTAAGAGACCCTGGTATACCACAAACAGCAGTGAAGGGCAATATGACATTATATGACATAATGATTCTTGTGCTCAAAGTATTAACTTTCATCTTTGCCTTAAGAAGTAATAACTGTCATCTGCTTCTTCTAAAAGTTCACACTTAACAGAGACTGATTGTATTTGTCTGTCACTCACTCTGGCTGATCTATAAGTGGAGAGGGTCGGGGAAAATACTTGTCACAGGGTGAAAATGCACTTCAGTTAGATCATCATGCTTAATGCTCCTACAGATATCATTCCTTAATTATAGCTGCAGGATTCATTCATTATACATACACTTTTTTAAAAAGACATATTTTCTTTTGCAGCAAACTCTCACACTCTGCTGGATCAGTGCTCCTTTGAGCTGATAAACATCTGTGGAATGATCCAGAATGAGGATGACAGCAGTGACTGGGTGCACACCCTGAGCACCCCAACAGACCCAGACCACACCCTTGGCGGTCACTGCAAAGGTAACTCTAGAGGGCACTAGAGAGAGATGTAACAATAGGCCCGCAGCTGAACTCCCTCAAACTCATTCTTAGTGATACACGGGCACACATATGTATTGTGTACCTCACCAAAGGGTAACTTACCTTATTATCAAGGCATTCTATGTTTATAAGGTGTAAGGTTCACCTCTACTCTGGCACTAATTAAGATACTCCAAGAAAGTGGTTAAAATTAGTAAAAAAAAATAAAAATCTCAGGCCAAGACAATGGCAAGGAAGAGGATAGGCTGAGGTGGTTCTACTGCTGCGATGAGAAAGGGAATAGTGCATAATGTAGATTTATATGCTTTGATGATTTGCTAAAAGCCAGATCTGGCAGGCTGTGATTGGCTGAAAGAAACAGATGATTGACAAAAAGTGGGGAATTAAACCCTGCTTAAAATAACATATCTTCACTTTGTCTAGATTCTGGTTACTATATGAAGTTTGATAAGTCGTCTGGAGCAGCTGGGAGCAGTGCTCTGCTGGAGTCTCGAATCCTCTATCCCAAACGCTCAGAACAGTGTTTACAGTTCTTCTACAAGATGACAGGGGGCGCTGGAGATGCACTGGTGCTGTGGCTGCGAACGGACGATGGAACAGGCAACGTCACCAGCCTCAAGAAGGTCCACACCTTCTCAGGTACAGTCCAGGCCTTCATAGGTGCTTTTTGACCATATTATAAAAAACATACCTGGAGGTGTATTTTGTTTCATTCGTGCTTGCTTCATCAATGCATTAATCCAAAACTGCCAAAACAAAAGTATATTTTTCAAATGTAGACATTATTTAGATAAGTAATGGTAGAAATACTTATTTAAAAGGAATTAAATCCGCAAGAATACATCATGTGTAAACAGCAGACGCTTTATACCACAATAATATAGCATGAAAATCCTAACATTCAATAAAAGATGAATGAATAAGTTGATGAAAGGTTTATACAGTTTTCATGCATCCCGGTTTAATATTGACTTGTATATTTGGTCACTAATGTGCATGTTGTTTGTACCAGATGCTGACAGTGACTGGAAGATAGCTCACGTCCCTCTCAAAGTAAAACAGAAGTTCCGTTACGTCTTCCAGGGAGTCCGTGGCACCGAAACTTCAACTGGTGCCATTTTTATTGATGACATCACCCTCAGTGAGACCATCTGCCCAAGCGCCGTGTGGCAGATCAGGAACTTTAAGAATCTAATGGAAACCACTCCTGTTGGCAGCGGTTTGAACAGTGCCTGCTTCTACAGCCCAGAGGGATATAGTTTTGGTCTCACTATGTACCCCACTTCTGCGGTGTATCCGGGCTACATGGCCTTGTTCTTGCATCTTTGTAGTGGGGAGAATGATGGAGTGTTAGAGTGGCCGGTTAGAAACAGACAGGTGACCATGGTCGCCATGGACCAGGATCCAGATGTCAGACTGAGGATGTCGTCTACGCGAAGTTACACAACAGGTCTCGTATGACTACATATTTTATTTATTAAAAGAATATACAGTATACAATGTATTTATCTGAAAGGATCAGAGGGGACTTTGCTTTCAGAGGCAAAAGCAAGCTGTGGCTATCTAACAGAAACAGATTATAAGTAGGAAATCAAAGACAGTTTGTCCCTGGTACTTCTTAACAGATTGAAAACATAAAAATTGTAGAGTGAAATAATAGTAACAATAGGAGGGCGCTCCATTTCTGCTTGACTCATCACACCAGTTTAATCCAGTCAGATTCTGTCACACGTCTATATCCTCTGTACAGACTCAAGCTCTACTTGGAACCGGCCCTCTGCCTCCTCGGGGGCCACCCTGGACCCCTCCTGTAACTGTTACCGTGGACCCAGCTATGGCTGGTCCTCCTTCATATCCCACCAACACCTGTTCCGGCGCAACTTCCTCAAGAATGGAGACCTCATCCTCACCGCCAACTTCAACGGTATCACACTCATTCATTCATTACTTTTAAGGTTCTGCCTGGAATGTTCCACATTATGACATTAAACCCATCTATCTCCAAGGAGACAAGCTGGAAGCCAACTTACAAGTTAGATCTGTGTAGAGATGACCCTGTTTACAGTAAGAATTTATGTTTAGTTAAGTCTAATGTCATGCTGTTTAAAGGTGTATTATGCAACTTTTCTGTCACCTGCTCATCTCAACATGTTGTCTGGGATGTTTCATAGTATGATATTAAAACATCTATCTGTCTCTATTCATTACGGGCGTTTCTACTGCTCAAAAATACAATAATTCTCTCTGTGAACAGAGTTGCCTTTCCACAGATCTGACTTGTAATGTGGCCGATAGTTGTCGCTGTTGATATAAATAGGTTTAATCTCTACTGTGGGACATTCTAGACAAAGCAAAATCATAATCCATGAAGACAAGCAGGTGATGGGCCCTCCACCAGAAAAGTTGCTCAATGCACCTTTAACATTCCAGGCAGAGCAATAATATCTCACATTGTGCACCTTTAAGACTGTCTGTTATTACTAATTTAAATCCAAACTAAATGAATAAATTACATTATTTTTCAGACTTGACTCACCTGATAAAGACAGAGGTCCCAGTCAAACCTGTTGTCTCCAGTGAGGCAGTCCCCAAGGAAGAGCCAGTCCGATCAGGTGGTCCAAAGCCCAGAGAGGCCCGAGCTGTGACCGCCTGCCACCCAGAGCTTTGTCTAAATGGAGGGGTTTGTGTGGAGATTGAAGACGTTGCTTCCTGCAGGTCAGAAAGCATCACTACAGACACACTTACATTTAATTCTGTAGCTATAAGGCAAGAGAAAATGCGTTTGTATAGTATAACATATAGAGTGTTCCAGTGTTTGAACCTCTGATTGCATTGTGGTACTCTTCCATATGTTAGCTCCAGCATATTTTCTATGGGAGAGGTAGTGTTAGCCTCCAAATATCACAAACTTTGAAAAACCAGGGCTTTTTTGGCAACTGACAACTACTTGACGAATGTGTATCAAAAGGACCTATACCTTGAAAATGAGGTGTTTAATCTCAGTGGGTTTTTTCTGATTTAAAAAAAAAAAGAAAAAAAAAAAAGGTTTAAAAAAAAAAAAAAAAAAAGTGTAAAAGCTCACTAGAGTTAATTTTGCGCAATATATGACCTTTAAAGTTAGCGATCAAAAATATAGTGAGCCTTAACAAGTAGATTTGCAAAAGCTACATTCATAATATGTATTTATATTTACTGCATATAGCCATAGTCACCTAAAATACCCCTGTGCATCTTATCAAGTATAATGAAATACAAGTTCCACAAGACACGAAACATAAGACACAAATCATTTGAATAGCAAATATTTGATGGCTCATTTGCTAACTTAATCATTTAAATGCTTTATATGATGTTGTTTTATTCAGGTGCGCCTCCACTCAGAGCACCTTCTACACGGGCGACAGATGTGAGCGTCTGAACATACACAGGGGCATTCTGGGAGCTCTGATCGGAGGAGGGGTTGGGACCATCATCCTGACTGCCGCCATTTTTACTGTTGTGAGGAGAGCTTAGTACCAAACTGCATTCAGTCAACCCCATGTGGGATTTAAATACATAAAAAAAACACAAAATGTCCTATAAATGCACAGATATAATAACCATAATTACTATTTACATCCATAAATTATAACTTTGTCCGATCACATTTGTGCTTACTGACTCACAATCTATAAATATAACGTGTTTAATTCAATAAAAAGTAATTTGTGATGAAAAAAATAATCAAATCACATAAGTATTTCTAATTTTTCTAAATCATCCAGTGGTTTTCTTATAATATAATTTATATAGCAAAAGATGTACACAAGATTTTCATTATTAATAACAAAACAAACAAAAAACAACTGAAGTGATAATTTGAGTCAATTTTATTACAGATAAACATGTTTTACACAGCAGCATGTATATTATAGTCCATTTGTTAACAAACAGGAGAATACATAAATCTAGTTTACAACAAACTATCTTTACACTTTAAATATCTTTATCTTTGTCAAACCAACTCAACAAACATTCTAAGCGGTATACTTCTTACATACACTACATAAACTTGTTTTTTTTTATTATTGCTTCTTCTAAACCCACTCTTCTCAAACTTTTAATAAACCCTCTATAGCTGTCTGTGTAGTGTCTGTAAGGATTTTTTTCAGAATCTAAGTTTAAATGAATAAATGATCATAACTGTAATTTAATAATAATAAGTAATAATAACATAACTGTGAACAATACCAATTAACTTAAACAGTGTGCCCCTACTTTAGCAGAGCTTATGAACTGTCACACATCGCTGATAAATAACATCAATAATGCAAATAAACACACACGTGCAGTGCTACTTCTGCTGTGGCTTATCAAAAGAATAATAATATAAATATATGAAAATAAATTAAATACACAAATGTTTATGTCCAAGGAGATAAACGTGCAGTCAGACTGTGATTTAAATCAAAAGAGCAGTTTTTAGAAGTCTGTGAACTGGGCGAAATGTTCCACAGCAGAGCTTTAACAAATAATAAATTATTCTTTAAACATGTTTTTTTGTTTTAATACATTCTTGTTTACAATATAATGTTAAGTTGTTATTTATGTACTCCAAAGATTTGCACTACGGTACCTATACATAAATTTCACAATGAAGTTTGCTACTGTTTGTTATTGCTAGAATCACTGCTGGGATCACCTGAGTTTTGCTCCTTCTCTTCTGCTCCTTCTCAGTCTGCAGGACATAAGCAAAAAAGTTATAATATATAATATGATGCACACATTTAGACACACCTTTTGTGAAGTGAAATGCTCGAGCAGTGCCCATAACATTGTGTAGGCTCTGGGGTTGGTGTAACAGTACTGACCTGATCTCACTTGTCCTTTGTGTACATGGTGGAGGTGAGATTCTTGGTGCTGTCACTTTGCCCTTTGCCCTGAGAAGAGATGGATAAGCACTTAATATGTATTCATGCTTAATTAAGTTGTATTACAGTATTTTCAATTAAAATATGAATGAAAATATGGGGGGACTTACAAACACAATCTTATACAGCTCATCTTTGACCTAAAAAAGCATGTTTTAAAATTAAAAATGATTCAAATCTTCAAATTTGACAGTATATCTATGAACGTCACATACCTTCTGCTCTGACAAGAACCCGGTCAACAAAACGAAAAGGCCCTGATGAACACGAGAAAGGATAGTACTTAATTTTTTTATCATGAATAATTACTCTACATAACATAAGTGTCTCCATTCATTGTTTAAAGGTGCAGTATGTAACTTTTCAGGTAATGTTTTTCTGGTTTCCAGCTTTTCTCCATGACAATAACACTTAAACACTATATTACAGTTAAAATTTATTATTTACAGATAGAATTTACTATATACTGCAGTTGCTTTAGAGTCACTCCACAGATGTAAACTTGACTTTATGGCATTACCTCCTTGTCATTCACTATGGCATGGAGATGCCACAGTTTCCATGGAAACTATGGCATTCCATGGAATGTTCCCTGGAGGTAGATTTGTTTAATACAGTACTGTGGAGCATTCCATGGAAACTATGGCATCTCCATGAAGATGAGCGGATCACATATCATCCACCCAAAAAGTTACACTAACCACCTTTAACAGCAGTTCAAAGGTCAGTTCAAAGCAGATTGTGATATTTTGCACTACGAAACATTTTTTACTTAACCCAATAGACAGTCTTTAATTCCCATTTAAGCCTGAGGTGCATTATGGCTCATCTTGAAGCATAATTTGCCCACTCAAAACAATTCAAATTTACATCAAGGGCAATAGAGGTCAGTTTGCCCTGTGCAAATAGCTGTTCAAAACACCTTCAACCAGTAATGGCTATTTGCACAGGGCAGATTCACACAACAACAACCAAACACTGATGATTAACCTACCTGGAAGGAGTTGACGATGGTAAAGGTGTAGTTGAAAAAGTCATAGCCAGGATCAGATGTATCGAACACAACCAGACAGAAGCCAATGGACCATGTCACACCGAACACTGGAGCCAGCACTAGTATGACTTTAATGATGCTTTTGGCTGTGTCCTTCTCATCTGTTTTGCTGCTGTCATTTTTGGAAGACTTGAGCAGGGTCACGATCACAACACCCATGGAGAAGATATTGGACAGGAGAATGGCTCCAATGGGCAGAAGAAAAGCATGCAAAGAGCCCACTAAAAGTTGTTCGTAGGTCAGCCAGCACGTGTCCTTGTTATGGTAGGGCTTGTCAGTGTACTTGTAGTAGATATAGCTGGATATCACCATTACAATAGGCAACATGTAGCCAACGAGGCCAGAAAAGAACATGAAGACTTTTTTCCGAAGGGGATTGAAGACGAAGATTAGCTGGTGGACGAGCATGGCGCTTAGACAAAACATCCAGCAGAATTTAACTGTGAAGAAAAGGTGCTTGCAGATTGTCAGGATAAGGCACATATTGTCGGACAGAGCTTTTGGTTCAACAGAGGCGAGGAAGCTTATGTCCGCAAGCAATAAGAAGAATGCGATGTTAACCATGCAAGTGTGCCGATAGTGCGATAATTTAGTTTTGACCACGGCGGCCCACACCAAATACTCAATGATCAGGAAGATGATAAGTGATACGATGGATACTGCCAGTCCCACGTAGGTTATCACATCAAGAACAGGATTGGAGACATCACCGCGAGCCATCAGCACAGAAAAAGACGTGAGATGTTCACACATGCAAATTACACCCGTACCATTTTCATTATCGATTGCTTCGCACCCTGAATCAGCCCAATCATCATTCTCGGTGTCCCAGTAAACGCAATGTGGTACTTCATCTTCACTTGGAGATACTTCGAAACCCATTTTGATTTGAACGTTGGAGTTGCTGCTGTTTTCAGATACCTCCAGAGTGGCTGATACCAAAATGTCAGTGCTAGTTGAGTCCTTATAACTGTTTTTCAGTTTATGCATAAGATTTTTAACGGCCACTGTTTTCATAATACCGCTAGACTTGTTCAGGTTGACGTTGACCCCAAAAACCTTAACGCTGCAGTCTTCGTCGGTGCAGTATTTCAGATCCAAGTTGGGTGTGTTGTAGTTGGAATTGTTATTTGACTTGTTCACACCAATATTTTGCACCAACCCCTCCAAAGATTCAAGGTAATTTGCAGACATTTTGTGGAGAACGGTGTTATTAACTTTATTCCAGGTCTTGTTCAACATGTTGCTAGCAGCATTGACAAATGACTGGAATAGAACATAAAGATGCATATCAGATTACAGGGCCTTTTTTGCTAAAGCTATCTAAAATATTATCCCAGATATCTTATGTCAAAGCCTGTTGTTGATCCTTATAGGGCCCATATTACTCTATTTTCAATGTTATAATGTTTCCTCATCCAAAAACCTGGAGTTGTGTTTTGTCTATCGCACATGTTTAACATATTTAGAGTTCTTCTCTCAAACAGAAAACATACATATGGTAATAAAGGCATCATTGTGTATTTAAACTCCATACACATTCACTAGTACCATTTGGATCATTTCAGTCCTACTATTGCCAGTATAAACTAATAAGAAAGGATTACTCAAACATGTGTGAATGAAACAAAACCCATATATTATATATAAGCAGCTCTTGTGGTCCTACGAAGTCTGATCTGTGCTGTCAGGCAGTGTGTGCTTAGCATGCTAGTTGTTGTTAGCATTGTCGTGCTCAGAGTGCATAAGCTATCTGAGTAATTACTTTGGACCACTGCAAACTGTTTATATAGCAAATTCTGTTTTTCATGTTTTAAGACAGTAAAGGTCAAGTACAGCGCCTTTAAACTGGACTCTCTTACTGTAACATGCTACTGTACATTGAGGGACACACTTAACAAGTGTACTGTATATCCTAAATAAAGAACAATTTCTTACAGGTAGGACTTTCTCTCCCAAGGGAACATTTTTGGATGCATTTGCCATCATCTCCATCACGCCAATGGACGCTGAGAGGTCTGCTATATTATCTCCGTCTTCGCCGTTGGATAAAGAGTTGTTGTCAAGACCACTGAATATGTCCAGAGCCACATCTTCTGTTGCACCCATGCCTTTCAGAAAACTCTGGAAAAATGCGAGAGAAGAATCATTCTGCATTCACACTGAGGTACATACATGGACAAGACTTAAAGGTGACATTTTTCTTGTGGACGGTCCATCAGCTGCTTGTCTCTATGGAGATGTTATAGGCTTGCCTGGAATGTTCCATGGTATTACACTAAACATAAACACATCTATCTAGCATTTATTCATTACAGGTGTTTCTATAATAATATAATATTCTGTCTGTGGATAGGGTTGCCTCTCCACAGATCTCCTTGTAATGAGGCCTATAGTTATCACCCATGAGATTGATATGTTTCATTTCTACTGTGGAACATTCTAGACAAAGTCATACCATTTCCATGGAGACAAGCAGATGGCCGACTCGGAACCAGAAAAGTTACACAGTGCACCTACAAGATGGGCCTTCAACTGGTTGGTCTGGCCGGTTGTGATTTTGGGGGGGAAAGTAAATTAATTCACTCTTTGCATTTAATTGAATATTTCACCATTTTGTAGTTTCCTGAGCAACTTCTGAAATCATCATTGCCAAATAGAAAGAATCAGGTTCCTAATATGGTAATATTTTAGTGGGTGGGGTTCTGTGGCATGTCTTGAATCTTGAACGTCCTTCAAATGCTTTTCTCCATGGACATGTTACAGATTTGTCTGGAATGTTTCACAGTATGGTATAAAACCGTCCTATTGTCATGGAGACCAAACAAGACCAAATTATAGGTCAGGTCTGGGAAGAGGCGACCCCGCTCACATTAAGAATGCCTTTAGTTTGAGCTCTAATACCACCTGTAATTAAATACATGTAAGGAAGGGCTGTTTAAAGTCATACTGTGGAACATTCCAGGCAGAGCAATGACATATCCATAGAAACAAGCAGGTGGCAGACCCCCAACCAAAAAGTTACACAGTCCACCATTAACAAAAAAACAAAACAAAAACTGGTTTAAGCATTTAGAAGAACACTCACGTCTGCTGCGGAGGAGATTTTGTTGAGCTCCTGGTTGACGCAGGAGTCGAAAACTGGGCTCCACGTTGTGCCCACACAGGTGCGCGTCCTGTAGCCCACTCTGCCCACTGGACATGTGTTAATCACAGCTGTGTCTCCTGCTGGTGTCTTGGGCCAAAGGCTGGTGTCTGCTGTTTCTTCTGGACAAAATTTTGCCCCACCTACAAAACACAATACAATATGGCAGAGAACTTATAATTATTTGTAACATTTGCCTACAACTTAATTCCCCATAATACAACATGAAGAATGACTTAGGTCCTATATTACACAAAACTGACTCTTGAGCTTTAAGTCATGTTATAATGTTGCTAGCGCCTCAGAAAATACCAGTAATTTTGCTTCATTCACACATGTTTGAGTAATTCTTATTATTAGTCTGTATACATCTACAAAGCTCAAAATGCTCTGTTCCACCTTGTGATGTCATGAAGTGGTAGTGTTCAAGTCAACAGTTACTGTTTACCTTTACTTCAAGAGAGAATTACAATTCAAGGGCTGAAATGAGCAACAATTATTCTAATGAACGTGTATGGAGTTTAAAAATACAGTGGAGTATTTCTTGTATTACCACACAACATCACAGAGTGGAACAGAATGTTTTTGTTGGAAGAACACAACCTAAACCTTTGTGTGTTACAAACCCTGCATACTTTTCATTACTATATACTATGTATATATATATATAGTATATAGTCCTTGCTCTAACGTTGACAGTACTTTAGCTATCACCGATCACACAAACACATACAACATTCATACCGTAAATGACAGGGATAGTCACTGTGGCTGTTTTTGTTTGGTTGATGTCATTTGAAAAAGTCACGCTGACCGTTTGTGCTGTCAAAACCTTCTGACAACTGATCTTTATGTTGAACATATATTTGTGGTTTTTATCTTCCGCTGAAACACAAATAATTTATTGTTAGTATTGGATTATTTAATATATTTGACATTTCCTGTACAATAAACAAGGATCACTGAGGATAGAGTTCTCAATTAGTAAATACTACAATACTAAAGCCAGTATCAAAACTATAAAAAATTGTTTGAACACATATTGATACTCGGAAAAAAAAAATACAGTTTTAGAATGATATCCATATCTGAATATAAAGTATACAATAACATAGTATTAAAGGTGCACTGTGTAACTTTTCTGGCAGAGGGTCCATCACCTGCTTGTCTCCATGGAGATGTTACTGTTTTGCCTTCATTATTCTACACTATCGAAATAAACTTCACAATGGAGACAGGTTAATGCTCACATTATACTGAAGAAGCAAACCTGCACATGGTAAGAATTCATGCTATGAAACGCCTGTAATTGTACAAATTCAAGGGTTATATGTTAAATGTCCTACTGTGGAACCTTTCAGGGAACGAAATAACATGGAGACAAATAGCCTCAGAAGATACACAATGCACCTTTGAAGAAAATGCTATTCCCAGTTGAAGATTACATGCTATTTTGTAATCTAATACATTTACACCACTTTAATATATTGTTTAGTATGTGAACTGCTCTGCAATACTAACATTGTGACTTCTGTGGAGACAAAGCTGGATGGTTGAAATGAGGTGAATAACACAGCACAACTTACCTATAGGATAGACACGTCCCTTCTGGGCTCTGTATATCCAGGTGACTACATAAGTATTGTTGGTTTTCAGTACCGTGGCGTTGATTTTCACAGTGATAGAGTCTGCCTCTGTCAGGGCCGAGCAGTCTCCTGTGATGGGGTTTGTGGTGAGTAAGATGGTGTCTGGGAGTCTGGCCACGAGCAGTTGAGCTTTGGCTATGTGACGCACTGACCCCTTGACAAAGCCACATTCATAGGTCCCTACAAAGTGAACAGTTACATACAGTTAATTTATATATTAGTTAATTGTGTTAAATGTTAGTTAAATGTCATGAAGAGATAGCTTTCAAGTTTTTTTTCTTTTACTTTTAGTTCAATAGAGAGGGAAAATTCCAGGGCTGAAAATATTCAAATGATTCTAGTGAAAGCACGTGGAGTTTAAAACCAAAGTGCACGTCCTGTACTACTACATGACATCACAAACCGGAACAGAGTGCTTTCTGTTTGAGAGAAGAACTTAGCCTAAGTGTGCAGGATTTGTGGGTGAAAATTCTCTGAATGAAATAAAACACAAATGTTTTTGATGAGGAAACAGCATTATAACACAGATCAGAAAACAGTATAATATAATATAATATACAATAATATTGGCCCTTTAATGGTACATGGATGGACGGAAGAACTAGATGATAGTTCATATCTTTCCTTCCTCACACTCACTGTTATTATATAAAGAAACAGTAAAAAATGTAATAATTAATCTAAATTCAAGCCAGTTGTTGTAGTTCATTTTTTCTTAGTGTTCCATACCCTATAATGTTTGCATCTTTGATAGACTTTTTTGTATTTTAATACTCTGTGCAGATCACAAGAACAGTGTGTACATGGTGAAAAAAACAAGATAATAAAAACAAAGGTTTTTACAAATAATAGAAATGTTAACATAAAAATCACACTGAACAAAGCCTTAATTTATAAAGAAGAAAAATTTGTATTTTATATAAGATTCAACAACTCATTTCATACCCTAACCCCTTATACAAAGCCTGATTAGGCGGCACAGTGGCTGAGGGGCAACACACTATTTAACTTATAATGTGCGGCAACACTCATGCCTCACAGCAAGAAGGTTATGGGTTCGATCCCTGGGTCGCCTGGGCCTTTCTGTGTGGAGTTTGCATGTTTCCTCCCCATGTCTGGATGGGTTTCCTCCGGGTACTCTGGTTTCCCCCCATCACCCAAAAACATGCAACATCCCTGTGTCCCTGATCCCTCAACCCTGTGACCCGTGGGACTACGGACTAAAAATAAGTAGCCCAAGTATTTAATCATTGTGAATTAAGTCACCGTGCAGGCTTTATTAAGGCTAATTAAGTGCCGTTATTATTGATACTTTGCAGTGATCTTACACTTGGGGGTGTTCTACATGTATCTCTATTGGGGGATTTGTGTGCAGCAGTTACCATGGTGACAGAATGAATGCACACATTAGCAAGCTCAAAGACAGATTTTATGAAAACTCAAGAAAAAATACAAAATGGATTTGAACAACACTTTTCAGGAGTCTGTGATCAACACGAGTGTTTGTGGTCCTGTTCAGGTGTTCGATTTTCAGTATGAAGGTGCTAGCTAGCTTTTGATTGTAATTTGACATGAGAAAGACTTTAGCCGCTCAAATCATCTCACCTGTTGTAGCTCCAATCCAGTCAGCTCTACCCAGTCAGATTGTGTAAAATAAAGCTCAGATTAAGTCTAACTTGAATAACACATATTCTAACAGGGCAGTGCTTACAGTTAGCATCAAATCCGCAGGTAGCACTAACACCATCACTGGGAAAGTATCAATTACGCGGTATCCAACTGTGCACTTACCTTCCCAGACGCCCGTCACTCCTGTCAGGGTGACTCTCACACACGAGGGGTTTTCCAGGGTACCACACAAGTAGTCCAGCCCCACCACACTGCCGCTGTTCAGCTCAAAGCGCTCAAACGTAGTGCTCATGTTCCAGCCGGCTTTGTCTGTGGCTTCATCAAAAGTGCAGTTCAGGATGGGTGTTGACAGGTAGCACACTTTATAATCAGGCGCTTCAATAGCCACCAGACCTGTTTGTCAATGACACACAGTTAGAGATCATATATAACAGTAAACCATTTTTAAATAGACAGTCAAATTAAAAGGCCAACAAAAGTACACAAAATGTCCAGCTGTACAGACAATGTTCACCCAATCCCAGTTTTGATATGTTAAATGATAAGTCCATATAGTATATAAGTCGTATACATTACATTTTTCATCATTACAAAAATGATGAAAAATGTTGTTTGTTTTTTCACTGAAATAAGGCTATAAAATGCTATAATACCCCCAATCATTACTACTCAATAATACTCAAATATACTCTATGATAATCACGTGCATTGGAAACTTCATTTGCAAATAAAATTTAATCCAAATGTAAGTGAAAACTAAGCCCAAATTTGCATGGATGAAGGCATTGAATAACGCTTTTTAAGTTTCATATTTAAAAAAATTTATGAATAAAAAAAAATAATAATACAAAAATTCAACAAACAGGGCTTATATGACCCTATTGTTTCTCATCAAAAACATACCAGTAGTTGGTTTTTTTTTTATTCACACATGTTTAACCCAAACCCTGCATATTTCGACTGAGTTCTTGTTGTTCCACCTTGTGATGTCATCTGGTAATAAAATAGAGGAAATGCTCCACTATGTTTTTAAAGTTCATACACTTTACCCAGAATCATTTGAATAATTTCAGATCAGGAATTTCCAATGTCTCCTGAACAAAAGTAGCTGTTAACTTGCTTGAAATGACCCCTTCATGACATCATAAGGTGGAAGAGAGCATTTTGAGCTTTGGAGATGTAGACAGACTAATAATAAAGGATTACTCAAACATGTGTGAATGAAATAAAACTCCAGATATGTTTTTTAATGAGTCAGCTACATTATAACATGGCTTAAAGCTAACGAGTCAGTTGTGCGTAATATTTTGAGTACTTTAAACTGACGGCAATCGTGGCTTTGTAATTAAATTATGCCACCACTTTTGGAAGATATTATGAATAGTATAACATCATTATTTTATATTTTGGCATAATGTTGTTTTTGTTACGTGGATATGATCAGTATTACAGAGAAATGAATCATAAATCAAGACCTACATTTGAACAAGTCGACAGATATACACGTTCTACAGCCACCTCCTTCCTGTTGTAGGCGACAGTTTGAGGACTTGCATTCAGAAGGTATAATATTTAGTTTTTAATAAGGTCATTTCTCATCTTTCTTAAACCCATGGATTAAAGGACTTGTAGCTGATTTTTGTGTCAGGAGCATGTTTTAACTTGAACTGTTAACTCTGCTTGCTTAGTCTTTACTGTCTAATCAACTGTGTGGGTTAGTGTTGAGTAGCTGATTCTTATCCAATAATATTCTGAACAAAAACTGGAATTTCTGGAATTAAATTTGACCAGAAAAACAAAACAAAACAAAAACAGGTATATACTGTGTACTATAATGAAGACAACATGCAGTCTTATACTGTATATTCGATAAATAAACCAATGGATGGACTGACCAGTAGTGTCCACTCGTATGTACGCTTCCAGTAAAGTCTGCAGAGTGTTAATGATGCCCTGTAGTCGGGATGTCTCAAATTTAACGCTGAGTGAAAATTCAAAGTCGGCCACCGAAGTAGATGTTAACCTGAGAACCACAGAGGCATTACTCTTAAAGGTGCACTAGGTAACCTTTATGGTTCAGAGTCACCGCTTGCTTGTCTTTATAGAGATGTTATTGCTTTATGTGAAATTTGCCACTAAACATAGGCATTTATTACTGTTAAAACATGCATTCTTCCTGTGAAATGAGTCTCATTTCCACAAATCTGACCTAACTTCCGGCCGGTTCACCTATTTACCTTCATTGAGAAGGACAATTTGAACCCCAAAGCATCTCTATTGACACAAACAGGTGGCGTACCCTCCACCACTAAAGTTACATAGTGCTCCTTTAAACCATATTGTTTTTTAAGTGTTACAAAAAACAAATAAACAAACAAACACACAGATAAAATAGATAAATATGCTTGCCTGGAAAGTTCCATGGTGTGAAATGAAACATATCCATTCAGCATTCATTCATTAAGGGTTTTTCCATTGATCAAAAATAAATAAATACTTCAATAATTGGAACTTTACCTCACAGTAGCGTTGAGTGTCTCAAAGCCGTTCAGTTTTCCAAATTCATTTGTAATCTTGGGGAAAGTCAGAGCAGATGTGAGTATGGGCAGAAGAGTAAAAGTACATTTTCAGAGTGAGGGGTCTTACTGTGGTTTTATCTGCGTCAGTCCAAGCAGTCATGCTCTTCATTACTGAGCCATTGATGTAAACTGCAACACAAGACCATAGAAATCATTCATTTACATATTCATTTGTTACTGGTAATAGATTAAAAATTAAAATTAAATTAATTAAAATTTGATAATTCTTTAATTTTGGGTGGAAAAATACCTGCTGTAAATATAAATTATAGTCTTACACCAATTCGGAAGCAATTTGTAAAGAAAAGTTGAAAATTAGAGGAAGTGAAGAGAGTTTTATATTGATGGCACCACACTGGGAGACTTCTATCTTAGTGATACTTCAAACATTATTTCAACAAAAAAAACACATTTTCTTCTAATTCCCTAGAGTGACGTCATGATTTCCAATCATTAAGTAACATTTTAAACCTAAAATGGCAGTGTCATAGGTACTTTAACGCTATAATAACTGTGTGATACGTACTTGGTATTTTGGGGATGCAGAGGGGGCTGATGTAGGACACATTCTGGTAACAGGTGGTCTCACGACAACAGTTATATTTGTAACAGACCTCATTGCTCCACATATAACCAGCGGAACAGTTACAAGAGGTCTCTATTCCAACAATCAGGCATTCTGAAAGATATAATGAGAAGTTAAAGTATTACCCGATTTTCTGATCTATGTTATAATGTTGTTTCCTCATCACAAACATATCTGGGATTGTCTTTTGTTTCATTCCGATATGTTTAATATACAAACCCTGGCTATTTTACACTTCTTCTCACAAACAAAACAGACCACTTTCTGCATTACAGGAAGTGCTCCACTATGGATAAGGCTAGTACTTTTTTAATAGGTGCACTAAAAAGCTTTTCTAGTAGAGGTGTCTACCTATAGGCCCGTCTTGATAATTTCTATTTCAACATCTAATATTTGAAAGTTGCAACAATATGTCTCTCTTGTCTCTCCATCTGGTTCAGAAAACAGCAGCTAATTTTCTCATTGTTTTAAAAGACACCGTTACATACACCTTTCTATTACGGTACCCACAAATACAACGATTCCTTCTGTGAACTGAAGTGACTCTCCACAGATCTGATATGTAATGTAGCATACTGCTGTAACCTGCTTGTCTCCCTTGTGATAGAAAGATTTAGTCATTCTAGACAAAGCAATAACATTTAAAACTCATTTTATTGTTTGGCCTTCCTTTAACTACTTTTGATTTCTTTATTTTAGTATATTTTATTATAATCTACTTTAGATTATCCTGTTAACAGACCTCTGACTGTCTGCCTCTGTATTATTGTTCTTTGCTGACTGTACAGCACTTTGTAAACTTTACTTTATAAAGCACTTTTAAGAACAAACTAAAGTAAAGTAAAATAAAATAAATAAAGAACAGATGTGAATGCCTATACCCAGTACCACACAGAGTTCATGTAAATGTGTTCTCTCTATATGAGCTTTTTAAAAACACACTGTGCCTATCTGATCTCATCCTATTTCCATTCTTTCACTTTGCATGTGATGCCTGCTTTCGTTTGATTTTACATCTTGAATTTGAGTCTGTGTGCTTCTCCAGGCCTTTTAAAACTACTATCAGCACGGTTTGTAGTAATAGTAAAGTAGGAGTAGTAAAATAGTAATAAATAAGCTAGTTAACAGGATGGACATTTAATTGTATGACATTTACGCTCTTTTGCTTGTCGAGTGTATAGTGAGTGTTCTGGTGTTACATGTACTTTTGTGTGATTTGTGTTGCACTAGTACTGTCCTGTACAATATTTGACGTCCACGTGCATATAACCATCCAATATTCTAATATGTACTGTCCCTTTACAGTGAAATATCAAATAAAATAAGAATTTAAAAAAGTTATAATAATGTGGAGAATCATGAAGTATGAATGTTTATCTGATACGCAGCCATTCTTGAGTATCACATCATGTAACTTTCCTTAAAGTGGGTCTGCTACCTGTTTGTCTCCATGGAGATGTTATTAGCGCGATCACCTCTACAGATCTGACCCATCATCTGCTTCTCCATGGAGATAAACTTAATGCCATAGTGTGGGACATTCTAACATCTTCATGGAAACAAACAGCCGGGGTCCCTCCATCAGAAAAGGTGACATAATGCACCTTTAAAATTGTTAAGGTTCACACTTGAACAATCACCACAACCAAAATTAAATCTGGATTAGACCAGGACTAGTACAGGACAAATTGAGTCTACATTTGGTCTCAGACTGGGCTAAATCCAAAATGGACATGTGAATGCACCTTTAAAATCTATTTGATTTGATTTGATTAATTTAATTTGCAAATTATTGTGTGGGTTTGTGAGATAGTATTGGTGTAAAGTCTTCATCATAATTTAACATAAGTCAAATGGCGTTGAGCCTTTGTTATAATAGTGTTACCTCATCAAAAACACATCTGGAGTTGTGTTTTGTTTCGTTCTCATGTTTAAGTAATCCTTTATGATTAGTTCTGTCTACATCTCCAAACCTAAAAATGCTATTTTCCGCCTTGTGTTGTCAATTCCTGGGCTGAAATAATCCAAATAATTCTAGTGAAGGTGTATAAAGTTTAAAACCACACTGAAGCACTTCCTGTATTACCATATGACATTAAAAGATAAAAAATATGCAGGGTTTGTGTGTTGAATATGTGGGAATGAAACAAAACACAATGAGGAAACAACAGTATAACAGAGAAAATAGTGCAATGTGGGCTAGATGAAGTTGCAGTGTATTTGTACATGTGATTGTGTTATATTGTCTGACCTGCCACGCTCTCAGTCTTCAGAAAGGTCACTGTATTCCCATCTGATAAGGGGAGGCTTACGATGCTGTTTAGGATCTGCAAAATGGTCACCGTCTCCAAAGTGACATTACTCTCCACCACAATCTCCGCCACGTAAATGTCCTCTGTGAGTAAACAGCAGTAAAAATACACAAAAATACATATAGCTGTATTTAATCCATAGCAATACAAATACAATCTCAATTTTGTTTTTTTATCCTTCTCTCACTGTCTTCTACAGGTATTATCAGTGACAATATTTTTTAGTGGATTTTATCAAGAAGGGATGGAATCAGTCCTGTCAACAGAAATTTGGGAGCCCGGGACAAGTAGCCTCGCATGGGCCCCCTCAAATATAAATTAACAAGAAGAGGATCCTGGGACACCAAACCCCTTTGCCCCCCCCTTGTGAACTTCTATGGATAAAATAGCAGCAATATGCATTTAGCTTTTTAAAATATACTATAGATACATACTAAACATGTACTGCATCCCTCCGATGACTCAATAGTTACAAACCGTGAACTTACCTGCTGAAGCATGTTGTGAGTTTATGATCTGTCACAAAAAAGTCAATATAGATTTAGAACACATTATCTCACCATATTTGTTCAATCATAATTATAGTTTTATAGTTTTTATAGTTACCGCCGTATAGAAGTAAAAAGCCCCAATGAGAAATATGAATCCTTTGGCCCACATTGTTCCTATGACAGACATAGTGTATTAAAAACTGTAGTATTATGTATATTCTTTTGGACATGGACTTCATTGTTTTGGTATCTCTCTCTTCACATTAACTATTTAGAAAATAAAGTGGGTCTGGTTAAAATGAATTTCTCAACCTTTTTAGCAACAGCGCCTTTTTTGGTTGAAAATAATGTATGAAAGTTTACCAACTATGTGTTTTAGAAAAAGAAAGTGATAGTGTAGCAAAATATTGTATCTACTCACAGAACTTCAAAGATGTATTCAATTCATGTGTGAATCAGATTCATTTGCATAAGAAAAACATATTTTTACATACATATACAAACAGAAAAAATAAACAAATACATATTAAATTAATCTGACTTTGTTTCTTGATCCAGAAACATTAATTTGCATGTTCTCAATAGTAAAGTCACCAGACCCCATATTCATTAAATAATATAGGCCTATAGAATGTTACGACATTACCTGAAATCATTTGCACTCAAGAACTATGAGGATTAAATGAGGATTAAATGGGGACAAAACCAGGACAAGAAATAGTCAAAACCTATTAATACAAAATAAAACCACCATAATGTACTTATAGACAGCATATCTTTAAATGCCGTTATACAGGTACAAAAAGTTCAGAAAAAAATCACTAACGTAGACTAAAGCCATGACCAGATAATACTTATCCAAATGTACCGGAAACAGACTAAGGCAGGCCTGTGATTTCCATTAATTAGACAGGATAATCTCTTTCTGTGGGCATGAGACTCATTTCATTATCACTGAACCATAATTTAACCTAATCTAAAATTTTCATCTATAAAGTTAGTATAAAGCATTAGAACTTTCCATTATATTCTAATCGGGCTTATTTAAAACCAAATCAGAACAAGAAGGTCCCAGGTTTGACTGTGTGGGGTTTGCATGTTCATCTTTGTTTCATCAACAAAAATATGCCCAACAAGAACAATAAGTAATAACTGTGTTAATGCAAATATATTTTTTTGTTATTATTATTTACATACATAGACTAAATAATTTTGCTCTCCTGAAATAAAAGGTCTTTTGGCATGTGTTTCTGTGAGCTGTATAGTCCATTTCAGGATTATGATGATCAAAATGGGATTATGGTAATTCACAATTATTGTGTTGAATCTTTGCAGCTCTACTTTGAACATAAATCCTACACATAAACCTTTTAAGAATGGGAGGGATAACGTTAAAAGAATTTTAATGGATTTTTTCTGTTTGCCTCCTGTATCCATCTTGGCTTTAGTCTAGGGTCTAGCGTGGGTCAAATGCAGAGGTCATCCTTGCAAGGATCATAAGAATAAACAACTCTTTGCTGGAAATATAAAAAGCCCATTATGAAAAAAGTGTTGACAGAGGAATTGTATTATCAGTGAATTCATTTACATTGCATGATGCTTATCTCCTTTCAGCGGGAGCTTGTTTGCATGATTTGCATGTACACAGGCAAGACAAAGTGGCCTGGTGGTTTTCTTCTGCTTTTCTAACAGAGTCCAGCCATTGTGGCTTGTATTAAACCAACCGCAAATAATTATTATTTTCATAATACATACAAAACAGTTCTGTTTAACTCTGAGAGAAGAGTAACCATAATTAACTATGGATTAGTAAAGAATAGTTTGTGATGATGAGAAATCAGGAATGGGTTGTATATAAGGGGAAGCTGAAATCCAGAAATATAATAAAATGCAACAGAAAAATCTAAATTAGCATTAAACAATAAATTGTCGACAGTTCTGTTTCCAAATTGAAGTAACTAATTATCTGTGTGCATTAAAACAGTTGAAATGAAGGCACTGATTTTGTAATGAGGTATTTTTTTGTCTCTGAGATCTGAATAGAGAATATATCAACAAAAACAATGTAAGGCTATGTTCAATTCTTGGTTGAAACTTTGTTCAGTTTAGATTCGGGCTATTAAGACTATTTATTGATCCATGATAAAAAAAAAACCAAACAAAACAAACTTCAGTCCAATATTGACAATATATATGTTGAAGGTCAAAACAGATAATGTTTAGTTGCAGATGTAAACAGCCAAAAACTATGAAGTAAGTTACATGTATTCAGCTTTTATTACCCATTATGTACAAAATAATGAAAATAAATAGTAAAGGTTACAATATACAAATCTTACCTGTGATATTAGCTCAGCAGAGAAACTAGAGGCATGTAGCATAGATTCACCTAAAACGCTCCTGTCTGCTGCTCAGGTGGAGCTGTAAGCCTGTCTGATGCTGTGTGCATGTGTGTGTGTGTCTCTGTTTACCCACACAAGGGACATTTGCATTCAGACCATGTCCAGGCCTCCAGATCTGTGGCCCTGAGCTTTCAACTTTCCATGGACATTTGTTTACCAAATCCTGCATCTCCTTCAGGAGGTCGAAATCACTCCCAGACATGTCTCGTGGACTCCCCTCATTACATAAGTGACAGTGGTTTTATTAGGAGGATTAAAGGACTGGCATGTTTCATGTTGTTTTAAAGTTGTAATGGCATGGTGGCTGAGGAGATACTCTTGCCTTCAACAAAAAGATCCAGGCCTAGACTCAAGGTCAGATGGGGCCAAGGTCCTGAGTTTGATTATTGCACTGCACTGAAAAAGTGTTGCTCAAATTCACAAACAAACAAACAAACAAACAAACAAACAAACAAACAAACAAACAAACAAACAAACAAACAAACAAACAAACACCTCTGTCAACTTTTTCAACTTTTACATACTATCAAGTGAGAAACAATTGTGTTGAGACAAACTGTTGTTGCATAGTTAATCACATCTTAACTATGGATGTTACTTAAATTTAATATTCAATTAGTATTAAATTATATTGTGTTCAAACAAATTTGTAAAGAATAAACACCTATTTTGTTCATTATGGCTAAAGTTTGCAAGTTCTCCCATGTCAGGGATGTGGTTAGATTTGGTTGTGTCATATATTTGTTTTGTTTTGGCCTCATGTGCAGTTTTAGAGGCTATGCCCTGTGTTTATCTCCTTAAAGATGTTATTGCTTTGCCTGGAATGTGATATTCATTCATTTCAAATCAAATGTTTATTTTTCATGGTGTTTTATGGCTCTCAAATATCTTGAAAAACATACATTAAACCTATTTATACTTTGCAGCTAATGTCATCAGGCCTGCGCACTCTCAGACTGATAACAGGCTTTGTTTGCTAATGTGTGCATTGTATCACCATGGTAACTGATGAACTGATGCCACCATACACATACATGTAGAACACCTCCAGTCTGATGTCACTGCAAAGTCAGTCAAAGTCAACCGATTCTTACCCCTGTAGAAAAGTGTAATGTCAAACTGTAACCTCAACTATACAAGTTATGCACTGTGCCTTTAGAATTGGAAATAAAAACTCAAACAGGCTGCTAATTTTCTGTTAGCTCAGTTGAATCAGCTAAATCAGCACAAGTCTCCATTATAAAGTATCAGAGTAAACATGTTTACAGAGGAGACTTATTCTTCCGTCTTTTGTAACCGATTTGATTAGCAAAGTCAACCAAGACCAGGAGGTTTTGCATCTGCTTTGTGGACATTTTCTTATTTCAGTGACTTCCTGATTTCTGTGAAATGGAAGAACTGCAATGGGAAAAAAATACAGCAACTTCAGAACTTTAAAAAAAATCAAGAAAACACCTTTATTTTGTTGAAATATGAAAATGTGTTTTTTGTGTGTAAATTGAGTCAAACTTTTGGATAGGATTCTCCCTATGTGACCTCTACTTATATATACTTATATGTTTGAATTTTCTTAACAAATTCTTTCTAGTGTAAAACTATAATTTATATTTACAACAGGTACTATCTCACCAAATTCAGCAAAAAACTGAGAACAATAAAACTCACTTTAAAGGTACATTGTGAAACATTTTTGGTGAAGGGTCAGTCAGCTGTTTTTCTCCATGGAGATGTTATTGCTTTGTCTGGAGTGTTTCACAGTATGTTATTAAATCTTTCTCTCTTCATGGTGGCCAAACCTGACCAAGTTACAGGTCAGATCTGTAACTTAATGAATGTCAGATCCAGAAGAGCTATTTAATGTCATATAGTGGAACATTACACAGGTCCATCCAAGCTAATATGATATAAACATCCAGAATAAGGTAAATGTTGTTAAGATATTGGCAAAACCAGATGATTGAATGATGGAAAATAGGACAAACTATATGGCAAAACTACATATACCAGATTAAGGATACGAGCTGGTTTGTAAGATATCAAATAAACACCTTAATGCAAATAGTCAGATATTTCTATGACATGTAAATCAGCGGAGTCACTCAAGACCTGGCAACAATGTTTATTTATTTATAATGAAGTCAAATCAAACAGCTCCAAAAAAGAATAAAATAGAATAAGGAGAACTACTTATTTTCTCAATAAAATAATCTTGAATTTAAAGATTATGTCAATTATACTTCTTCTGAAATTTGTTAATTTTGTCCATAGTGAAATTGTGAGCTCATTCTAAAATCCATCTCATATCCTGCATATTTGACTTGTGAGTTGCAGTCTTTCACAATAGTAAAATTCTGAATATTAATCAACTTTTCATAGAGGCAACAATTCCTAAGCAGGTACTTTGGTTAATCTAACCTGCCATCTAGTGGTTTCCATACAAAACAACTAAATAAATACATTAAATAAATACACCGATGAATATAAAGCATAGTTTTATTTCATTGTGTGTGAAGCATACTGTGATGGGATACAAAAGTATAAGTAGATCTGAACTGTTTAGCCTCTGGTTTATGGGCAGAAGCTTCACCTAAAAAGTACGTACTGTACCGCAAATTTCTGTGATCTGGCCAAGATTTTAAAACTTATATCAGACTATTCATCTTGTTTTCAGATTTACTAGTTCTGCTTCATTTTAGTCTAGAGGTAGTTTATTTTAAGATAACTTGTTGAGTAAAATTATCCATGCAGCAAGATAACTTACTTCTCTAAAATCATTTTATGATAGTTTTAAGATATCTCATTATATTTAATTTTGGCCAGTGCAGGCTCACACTAAAATAATAACGTAAACATAATGTAATAAAAGTATTTTTGTACAGTTTTACAGTATAATATTTACACTATACAATATACACATACAACACAAGATGCATAAATATATAAATTTATATAAAAATATAAGAGCCTTGGTCTAAATTTACAAAGGTACAGTGTAGTTAAAGAGTAAACAAAAAAGATTTAACCTGGATTATAATTATTATGACAGTAATTATTTGGTCCATCCATTGTTGAATCATGCATAAATATTTCTACCCTAGTTTTAAAGGTGCATTAGGCAACTTTTCTAGTGGAGTTTCTGTCACCTGCTTGTTTCCATGGAGATGTTATTGCTTTGCCAGGAATGTTTCATGGTATAGCATTAAACACATCTATTGAGCATGAATTAATGAATTAATTACTGGTGTTTATATCGCTCAAGAATACAATACTTCTCTCTGTGAATAGGGTTGCCTCTCCACAGATCTGACCTGTAATATAACCTATAGTTGTCTCCTTTGAGATAGATAGTCTCTGGCGCGGAACATTCTAGACAAGGCAATAACATCGGCATAAAAATGAGCAGGTGGCGAACCCTCCGCTAGAAAAGGTACACAGTGCAGCTTTAATTGAAATTTGTCATAATCAAATATACAAGAAATAAACTGCATCACTTTTTCCACATAAAGTTTCTTCAGAAGGAGATACGACCGTAGAGATGACTGCTATTTTCCTATTGTCAAGGTCATTCTGTGTTTTGTCAGGAGGGACCCAGCAGAAAAGGTGTTACAGCCAATACACACTTAGTATTACATTATATGTGCTAATTATACCCATTTGACTGTACAGCTTTCCCCACACAAAACAAAAGACTGGTCCCCATGGGTGACACTTTGAATTACTCCCTCAGTGCTTGGTAAGTAAACAGCACAGATTTCACACTTTTAATTGAAGATTCCGTAGAGAGTTTATAGAAAGTGAGAACTAAAAGTTATCCACTAAAATCCTCCAAATGTACTGTCTAATGTAAAGTGCATATTTGACTTCCCATCTCAGGATTTAGGGCATTTCAGTGAAAATTAAACTAGTATTGAAATGACCAGTTGTATGCTCAAAAAATCACAAATATGTTTAAAGGATCCACATTAAACAATTTTGTGATCTATGTTGTAATGTTGTTTCCTCATCAAAACACACAAACCCTGCATATTTAGGCTGAGCTCCACCCTGTGGTGTCATGTGGATATACAAGAAGTACTGCGTTTTTAAATATTCCTTCACTAAAATCATTCGGATGATTTAAACCCTGGTCCTACATGACATCACGAGGAACAGAGCATGTTTATTACATTTGGAGATGTGGACAGAATAATAATAAAGGAGCTCAAACATGTGTGAATGAAACAAAACCCAACTCCTGGCATGTTTTTGATGAAGTAACAACATTATAACATAGCTAAAATCACAAGAGTACATTTTGTGCAGTGCAGGACTTCTATTTTACTCTGTGAAATGTGTAAAAACTATTTCATAAAGTCATCCATTAAGTATTAGTATGTGTAGAATCAGCATTTGACGATATATTGTAACCATCTGAGAAAGAAAACAGCCAAAATCAATATACAATTATATGCATTATCAAAAATAAATACATATAATAATAATTAAATTAAATTAAAAAATAATTTTGGATTATTTTGGATTACTGTACCTCTCCGCCTTCGCCCGCCTGTTGAGGAAGTCTGTCCACCACTTGTGCTCTGAATAACAAAACCATGAAACAGCAGTAAATAGGAAAACTCTGCTTGATTGAAAACAGGACTCTACAGTGATTTTTCTTACCCTCGTGGCTCCAGAACTTGAAACCTTTGAGATTTCTTGACGCACCTTTGAAATAACAAAAACATGAATGATTGCATCAATATGAACATAGCTGCAATGGAATTTAAGAAATAACTTTACTAAGATAGATACCTTGCTGTCCAAAAGAGTTCCAAAAAGCAATACAAAGAAACCCTTAAAAAGATTTATAAAGTGAGTACATTATATTAAAAAGATTTGAGTTTGCATAACTACACAAATATTCTAAAGCCTATTAAGTATAAACACATTCTAGCATTGTATCATCTATTGATATTTTGCAGATAATGTCACCAACATTTCCTGGGGTGTGAAGCTAACTGAAAGCACTACTCTGTTTGAACCTTTGTTACTCGATTTAGACTTAATTCGAACTTTGTTTTAGCACCACCGGACCAGAAAGAGTTGCCTTGGTTGGAACTACAGGTGAGATGAACTGTGTTCTACAGTCATAAGGTAGCTAGCATTAGCCAACAGTTAGCCACTCTCACTTGTTTGTTGAAAATGGATAACAGGTTCCTGAAAATGTGCTATTTAAATCAGTTTTTGGCATTTTTGGCAGTTTTTTGCTGATGTGTGCATTGTGTTAATCATGGTAACTGTTGACCATTCTGCCATAAACATACATGTAGAATAGCCTCAGAATGAACTAAGTGCTCATCCAAGCAGCTTCTTCACTTCTGGTCAGACTGTTGGTGGACACTGCTTTTATCTGACTCACTACACACCTACTTGTTTAGAGTTTCTGTTTGTTAACTTTTTGTTAGGTCTGTTGAACTACACTGAGTGTGACGGCTCAGGGACAGTCCACACTTACTGCAGTTTAATAGAAACAGAAACCATAAACAAGTAGTTCAGTGACAGAATGTATTTTTTCTTTAGCTGATTCAAATGACTCAAATAAACTTTAGCACAGTTACCTGGAGGGAATTGAAGAATGCAAAGGAGACATGAACTCCAAATTTAGAGTTGTTATCAGGAATATCCACCATTGTTGCCACTCCGAGACACCAGGTTAACCCAAAAAAGGGAGTTAGGAATGCCAGGCAGCGGATAATCACTATGAAGACATGCTTTTCTTCTGCGTTTGCTCCGTTTGCTGCCGTCCTTCTTCGAATTATTTTATAGATGACCACACACAAGATCACAAAGTTTATCGCAACAATTGTCAGAGCTGGGATCACAAAGGCCAGTAGAGCACGAGACTCATTCCAGTTGAGCCAGCAGAAATTGTTTAACTGTATGTAATGTTTCTGTCCAGCAGTGGCCGCTACAGTCACCACTGCAATAATAACTGGTGCTCCATATCCGATGGAAAAACCAATAGCCAACATGGTTCTTTTTCTCATCCCACTATCAAAAACACTGATGGTGCGGTAGAACAGCAATAGCCCCGACACCAGCATCCAAAAGAATAAGGCCAGATAAAATAGATGGATGAAAAACGTGGCTGCGGTGCAAGAAGGCGCATGTTTTTTTTCAGAAATCCCAGCTCCGATCATGAACCAGATATCAGCGCAAAGAAGAGAAAAAGCAATGTTGACGATGGTAACGTGACGCATGTAGGACACTCTTGGTTTCCGAACCTTTTTCCACACGACTGCTTCAATGATGAGGCATATTAGCAGGGAAGCAATCGATATTGAAACTCCGATGTACGTTATGATGTCTAAGGTTCGTTGTTGTTCCTTAGTAAAGTTGGCGAAAGGAGACATAAGTATGGAGAATGATGTTAAGTGATTGCATTGGCAAGTTACGGTGTCCTCTGTTACCTTCACCACCCGGCAGCCCTCATCATCCCATCCACCTGAGTTATTGAAGAGTTCGAAGTTCCAGAAAACACACTGAGGGCTGAACAACGAACTGTTCCGGAGGTCAAAGGTAAAAGACGCATTTGTAACTCCACTCGATTGCACAAGAGCAACTTTAGCGTTGATGGATAAGTTGGCCGTCAGCTTTTGGTTGATCGGAGGTAGAACATTATGTAAGGAATCAAACGTCAGCACTGTAATGGGATTGTTTTGTAGCCCAGATTGTGGTATTTCTATTTGCACTGAGTTATAGTATTCCTCTTGGAAAGTGTTGCTGAAGACGGTTTTGTTAAACAAGATGAAATTTGCTGCGATATTACCAGATCGATTCTCAAATTTCTCTCCATAAACTTCAAGATTTTGCAAAAATGTAGAGCTGACTGCAGTTTGACGATTCACTGTTGCTTTTGAGCTTCTTGCCAAATTACGATATGTTCTACTGTTAAGTCTATCCCATGAAGTTTTTGCTGCGTCCACAGTTAAAATGCTTGATGTGTTTAAGATATCCTGAAGAAACAAGAGACAAGCGTGTTAAAGAAGACATACACATATTTCATTTAATTTCAATTGTCAATATTGAACATTATTTACCTCCATTTCTCCTATTGATATTCTTTGGCTTTTGTTTGCCAGATTTTCCAGGACTGTCACAATGGCTTCGATGGTTGGAGCTGATGCTGTGACTTTATTTTGTAATTCATTTGTGACTTCGTTGAGCTCTCTTAGGATTTCAGGAATTAGAGCGGGGTTCGTCAACGCCTGATAATAAAACATCATGAGAAACACACAATGGTACAGCAGAAATCCTACTACGGGAATGCTGTAGGTTTGAATCAATCTCTAGACTAGTAGTTCCTAAAGTGGGGTCTTAGAGAAGGTTGTCCACAAAACAAACATGAAATACAATTTAGTTTGAAATTATCATTGAAGTTTGAGTTGTTTAAAATACTACGGGGGCTGCATTTCTGTAACTTGAAAATACACCGTGTAACTTTTCTGGTAGAGAGTTCAATAGTCCAGTAGCGAACTCCTCACCAGAAAAGTGCCATAGTGCACCTTTAACACGCTCCCATTACTTTTGAATATAATTGTTATTTTAGTGTAAAGAGCTGACCTCTGTCTGAATCAGCAGTTCCTGGATTTTTTCGAGCACACAGTTGTCCTCTTCTTCCCAGTTTCGGTCCAAACATGTGGCCACTTTCTTTCCTACTTTTCCATCTTCACAGAATCCTTCAACTCGATCCCCTTCATTTCCAAGACCCCAGGTCGTACTTTTACATGCAAACACTGCAGGAGAGTATAAGTCAGCCATTTAAATCCATCACAATCTGTAATGAGGAGGTATAATGTAACATACCTGTTTGTGTTGTAAAAGCTAATCTTACTTCCTCATTATACTGTGGATAGTCTGCTGCTTCACAAGTATATGTAAACCTCTGCGGGCAACTAGTGACGACCAAAGAAGCAGAGATTTTACCAGGGCCTGAAATAAAAAGGAAATATTTATTTTTAATCAAATATCTTTTAAAAGATTAATAAATAGTTTCTGATATACAATGGGAACGCTTAGGGCTGGTGATTCTGAGAATTTTAAGAACCTGAACATTTCTTTCCATGTATTTGACCAAGATTTGCCCCAGTACCGAAAAGAAGCTCTTTAGGGAAAAATAAGTCCACTGTGTCCTGTTTGCATTTAATTGTCAAGAGTTTCATAGTTGGATCATCAGGAACTGCACTGTAAGCATGCTAGTTGTTGTTATCTTTCCCATGCTTTGTTTCGAAACACACTTATAAAATCATCAAGGTGAATAATTAGGATGTTCAGAATGCATAATGTAAGTGAAGAATAACTTTGGACTTCAGTAAACTGCATAAAATAAACTAATTCAGCTTTGTATGTTTTTGAGACCATAAAGATCAGGTGCCCTGCCTACATACACCGTAGAGTGTGGCAATACACAACATCATTATTCCATGAGTAACAATATAATTATGTATTATAATTACAATTATAATTATTGTGTGTGCAAGCGTGTGCGTGAGTGTGTGTAAGTACGTGTGTGTGTGTGTGAGCGTGTGCGTGAGTGTGTGTAAGTACGTGTGTGTGCGAGTGTGCGAGTGTGTGTGCGTGCGAATGTGTGTGTGTGTGCGCGAGTGTGGGTGGGTGTGCGAGTGTGTGCGCGCCTGTAAGTTTGTGGGTGTGTGCGTGTGTGAGCGTGCGTGTGTGTGCGAGTGCGTGCGCAAGTGTGTGTGCGCACGCGTGTGTGTGTGTAAGTACGTGTGTGTGTGTGTGTGTGTGTGGTAATTTACAGTCATACTTCCTACTGAAGGGTCAGGAAGAACTATCAAGTCAAATTTCAGATTCCATGTGTAATTTTCTATAAATACACTTAGTTACCATGCTAATGAATGATATTGCCTGATAGTTACAGTGTTATTATAAGCTTATTATTGTGTTGTAGAGTAGTTGTACCTGATGAGTTTTGACCATTCAATTGGAGCTTATAGAATCCCTGAACAGTGCTTTGAACAGAGCACTCAATGACTTCAGTGTCACCCACTTTGCACTCTTTAGTTTGTGACACTGTGCTTAAAGTAATGACTGGCAGCTCCGTAAAAGTCAGTCTAGCTTTAGATCTTTGTCTAAATGTGTTGTTCCCACTGGTGAGTCTGCATTCATAATATCCTGAAAAACAATATGACAAAAGTAAATTAGCCTGAGAATACTAAACCACACATTATGAATTCAAGCTACAATAGAGCGACTGATGTTATTAATCATTTATGTTTTTGTGCAGTAACATTAAAACATTCAAATATAGTCATCCAGAGAACACCTACTTTAAGTTTCTATTTTACACTAAATGATCTCTTATGAAGCCATGTTATAATGTAGTTACAGTCACACATGTTTGATTAACCCTCTAGTCTTCAAGTTAACATTTACATTTTAGCTCCCTTTGAAACATTTACATATGATAATAATACAAATACTCATTTCAGAAGGTGATTTATATGAGCATTCATGGTCTTGTTTAGGAGTTTAATTTTCAACAAAAAGGTGAGAGAGGCTAACTGAAAAACTGTTGGCTATTAGTAGATAGTTTGCGACTGTTATTTGTTATCTTAATTCCAAGTCAGATTTCTGGATTAATTTTTGTTTTGAGTGGTTAAAATTTTTCTCTCATCTTACACTCTATGCAATTTTTTGAACCAAGACAGCAATAGCTTGGTTTAAGTTTAATTTTTTTTTTTAATTAATAAATAAAACATATTTATATTTTTAGAAAGAATCGTTCTCTAACCCACAGTCCCACTTCTTACCTGTGTGTGTGCGATAAAAATTTGTAATTGTTAACACTGATTTTCCACCAGCATTGTTGACTTCATGTTGAGCAGTGATTTCAACGTCATCTCTGAACCATGATGCTGTCCAGTTGTTAAAATTCTTTCCAGATGGGTCACACACTATTTCAGCCTTAGTGCCAAAAAGTACTGACGAGTTCACAAAATTCAAACTGTCCCCTGAGAAAAATATTACATAATTGAAATTGCAAATTGTATTGCAATTGAAATGCAAAATATTGTGAAAAATGTACCATCAGTGATGACTTTGAATCTTTTTACAATCTCATTGACGATGTCTTGCTGTACTGTTTGCATGTCCTCTGGAAATGAAGTGGCACTAATATTGCTCTCGACTATTGTACTTCCAGGCCTGTCAAGTAAAAAAATCTCAACACAATGACCTTAATTACACAGTTTTATGTAATGCATGTATTGGTTTTGTAATTACTCTTACCTAAACTTTAAACTCACTAGTTTACAATTTTGAAGCCTTTTACGACAGCCATCTAAAATCTGTAAGAATCATTAAGGGTTTATTTGCAGTTGCAGACAGTTAAAATTTAAATAAATAATACATAAAAAATAAACGAAAAAGTTACCAATTGTCTTGTGGTGCTGTACATTTGACTTCCTGGATTATTGAAAGAAGAATTAAATGGGAAATCCAAAGTGACTGACACTGGTCTTCTTTGTCCTGAAAAGAAATGTTTTGGCAGGAGGTTTTTAGTGGGACTTTCAGTTCCACCTCTCCTCAAATAATGGCTGTGATCATTCATTCATAACTTCAGTGTAACAATGTTTTTAAAGGTGCATTATGTCACTTTTCTGGAGCAGGATCTGTTATCTGTTTGTCTCCATGGAGATGTAATTGCAATGCTTGAAATTAAATATTTTTATCGCTAATAAATACATTGAAAAACACGCATAATGAGTGGATTTTCCTCACCACAGGTATGATCTGATGTGAAGTGTCTTGAAAAAGACAGACAAATGAAATACCACACTGCGGAAAATTATAGGTGACACATCATCTCCATGGAGACAAGCTGGTGAACCTTCCATTAGAAAAGTTACATAGTGCACCTTTAAAGTCATTTACATCAAACCAGACAAGCACTCTCGCTACACCCTGACCACAAGGTGAAAATATACTGAATAAAGTAATTCACTGTAAACAAAGACAAAAATACATTAAAGCATGTAGTACCTGGAGTGGTATCTGTAGTAGTAGTAGTACTAGGAGTAGTAGTACTAGGAGTAGTAGTAGTTGTAGTAGTAGTAGTAGTATTATTAGTAGTAGCAGTAGTTGTAGTAGTATTAGTATTAGTAGTAGTAGTATTAGTAGTAGGAGTAGTAGTAGTAGTAGTAGTATTAGTAGTAGGAGTAGTAGTATTAGTAGTATTAGTAGGAGTAGTAGTAGTATTAGTAGTAGGAGTAATAGTAGTATTAGTAGTAGGAGTAGTAGTAGTATTAGGAGTAGTAGTAGTATTAGGAGTAGTAGTAGTAGTAGGAGCAGTAGTAGTAGTAGGAGGTGCTGTTGAAGTAGGAGTTGTTGTGGTATTTCATGTACAGGTTGATATAGTTGTTGCCCGGTGGTTTGTGGTCAAGGACAAAGAGAAGAGAAAAAATACAAATAAAAATTAGACTTTTACATGTAATAAAAACAATATTCAACTCATTTTAAACACTCATGGTTTCCTACCTGGACAGGACGGGCATTTGTCTGGAAAACATAAAAAAATACATTTTTTATTATGCAATACATTATTATAAATTATTTTAATATTTAAAGAAAACTGCTGTGCTTGTTTCTGCTGTATAGTTATAATCTATAACACATGTGAATCATTATGCTATAATTAAGTGTCTTTGAGTTGAGTAAATAAGGGGACACAACTATAAATGAAAAGAATATACTTTTACTATAAGAGTGTATATCACATATTTCACAATACATTGATAAATGCCTGAATAAATCAACTAAAAACACAGAAAATATAACTTACTTGTGACTGGTTGACAGGTCTCGTTTGCGAGTGACCCATAAAGATAGGCCTTGTCACATGTGGGGTTTATCGTGGTATTGGGGCACTGGCTGTAGTTGTAACACTTTTCACATGGCCAGCTGTACTGCTCCTCACACTGACACAGCATTCGATCTGATTCTGCAGTACAAACTAAAATAGAAAAAAATATTCAAGTGAAAAACATGAATGCATCGTAGAGTCACTTTCTATGTTGTGAAAGTCTAGGGCTGTGGGGAACAATTTGGGACAAAATCTGACTTGAATCAGAGGCACACCACTTGCTTGTCTCCGTGGAGATGCTAATGCTTTGCCTCGAATGTCCCACAGAATGGCATTATACTTATGTTTCTCCAGGGAGTGAAGCTGGTTATGCCACCAGAGTTATAGGTCACTGGTGAAGAGGTATTTTTCAATATACTTTCTAACAGTAAAGAACACCTCTAACTGATTAAATGCAAGACAAGTTTAATGCCAAACTGTGAAACATACATTAAAAGCTGTAATGCCTTCCCCTCAGTGAAGTTACCCAAGAGCATATGAAGAGCTTTCATATTGTTTTAACTGTTGTTTAACTGTTGTTCGGTTTGGTGAGATAGTACCATATATACCGGTACCAATATTTATCTCTCTTTTACATTAGTCAAGTGTGAATCTGAGAAGAAAAGTATAATATACAGGAAATAGTGGTAAGAATATATCATCAGTACAAAATGCAATTCAAGCGCAAGGTTTTCTGATAGATTAAGCCTTCATTTAACAAAATAAAGTGATGTGTATTTATTAGGCTAGTGCATAACTACTGTACACGTTTTGGCACCACTACCATTGCCAGGTAGCAGCTATGGCAGTACCTCTACATGTGTCACATCTGCCTCCCAGCAGGAACCAGGAATTACATTTCTAAACTTAATCAAGCTAGAAAAAACTAAATGTGACTTTTAGTAAAATCTTACATATAGTGATATTAATGTATGAAAAATAATTTGTTTAATCAGATTTAGAATTTTAAATGCCACTTAATTTCTCACTTTGAAATTTTTAACTCAGAAAATTAATATGAAATGAATATGTGTACATTTTCAAAGTGTTTATATATTTTATATATTCAGCGCAAATATTTTCAAGTCCTCAAATTCAACAGTCAAAAATTTCACAGTAAAGCTCCAAGATGTCAAGGGAGCAGCAATCGATCCAAAGTGATCCACTCTAACTTAGTGACAAGCAGGAAATCGTGCAGTGAAGTGATTTGATTGGTTAGAATTTGCCTCATCAAAACCTCATCTCTTTGATTTCTTAAGTGTAAACTTGGCCGAAACACAAGAACGGCCAATAGCAAGCGACCTCTGTCCTTCTCACTCCTCACCCATGCTTCCTTGGCATCTTGGATCTTTGCTGTGAATTTTACACTCTGAATTTTGACTGCTGAATTTTAGGGCTTGAAAATATCTGTGCTGAACATTTAAAAGGTGACATTTTTATTCTGAATTTGAAACATATTGTAG
>KN519359.1:0-11029 GCA_000787155.1 Scartelaos histophorus | reverse complement strand
GCAGAGTCTTTAAAAAGTGTTTTGAAAAAAAAAAAAAAAAAAAACATTGAAATTTTAAACAGCCTAAATATTTAAGGAGCGATCAGATTTGTGGTTTTTAGGCACCAACCAGTCATCAGCATTTTACGCTTGTTTTTACAACTCTGACAAAAGAGTATTTTCGAAGCTGGTGAACTAGTCTTAAAAATCAAATCTCTCGACTTGTCTGTGGTCGCCTCTGATCAGTTTGAAAAGTTAAGTATTATTTGATATTTATATTGGACAGTTTTCAAGCAATATTTTGTTTTTTGCCTTTTTTGTTAATGTTATTGAATAGACAATCACTGTCACAAGGGCTTTTGTTTCCCTGGAATGTGTTTGCTTTTGTTTAATTATAATTTTTTTTCTTTTATTGTTTCATGAAGACTAACCTAAAGACTAAACGAATGGCTCTGTGTGTGCTGGGCATTTTACTGTCAGTGTCAACTCAAATGCACTGGATTGCCTTTACGGCGTCTCATGAAATGCCTTTTGACCCATGCCTTCTGTAACACATCATTTCATGTATTGTTTCATAGGACAAGGTCTAACATGGCTTATCTTCTCACACATTAAATTGGCAGCACATTGAATCACGATTGCACCATAGTTTGTCATAGAGAAATGCCAGGGAAAGGACACCTAGCTTATCCTGGCATTTGCTTTGACCAGGGTCTTCAAACCCTCAATAAAAACAAATGGGGCTAAACAAATCGCAGAGGGAAATTTTGCTTAATTGTACTCGTTTATCAGGAAAAGCAGAATTCCAAATATGTGATCATATGTTAGATATTCATTATTGGTTTTTACTCAAAATGATTGTAACGGACCACTAGAGCTGTTTGTGACTTAGATGTTATATCTATGCTATTTTTCTTTTCTTTTTTTTCCACCACCTGGTGGTAAAAAAGTCAAATGTTTTCATTGGCGTGATCGCTTCATATCTGAGGTGTGAAGTGGCACAGTTGCACACATTAGCTGACTGGATGAGAGAGAACCTAGACTAGGCTTTGTAGTGTATTCTCCAACTTTCATTTTCCTGAACAAACCCTGACAATAGTGTCCTCTAGGTGGCGTTATAGTTAGACTTCTGTGACTGAAATGAAATGGAAGTAACTAGAAAACCACAGCCTTTATTCTCTTAATAATTTTTCATGAGAACGTAAATATTCTTATCATTAATAATATTAGGATTAGGAACAGTTGTTTGTAATCTCAGGATCTGTGCTAAAGCAGTGGACAGAATTTGTGAATCCAATCAAAATGCAGCCGATTCTTTGTCGACATTTTGTGATGATCAGTTTCATTTTGATCCCAGCACTTAATTAGTAAAGCACGCACTTTAGTGCATTCAGGTTCTAATTGTGCAACTAGAGCAGAGTAATGTATGTACTTATGTTTACATGCATGTGTGTTGCTGCTAAAACAACATGGTGTCTGATAAAAGCAAATAATTCTTTTAACCAAGCGTTCTCTGAGCACTTCAGGACAGTGTCCACTGCCCTCTGGCTTCACAGTGAAAAAGTTTAATACTGAGGCTGTATACTGGAGCCTCTCACTGCAGTCAGTGATACCACAGACGCTCCACACTGCCCTCTGCAGGTGCGGTCTGTCTGGGCAGGGATCTATCCACAGTGATGTCTTTACACCAGTTCACGGAGCCATTTCCCTTGCAGCTAAAGCGTCACAGTATTCTTATATCTGCATCTTATTTGTGTGATAATATCTGAGTGACTGTGCATGAAGTTAGCTTATGTTCTGCTGCTGAAGCAGAGCTAGTAAAGTGTAAACTATTTATGGAGTCGGAAATGAAAAGCAATGAAAGGTCCAATTGTAGCAATAGTGTGTGTGTAATAATGTGCAGCACAAATCTTGCACTGCCATCTATTTAGGCCAATTCAGTAAATTATAACCTAAATGCCAATGGAAGATTTCAATGCGGGTTAGACGTTCTAATCTTTGGTCACAGAAAAGGCCTTTTTGCCAAAACGAGTCGAGCAGAATGAGTTTATGCATTTGTTCAAGCCGTTTACAGTCTGACCATCAAATCTGAGCCATGAATCTCGTGACTGAACTGAATGTGGGGTCTGTTTAGGGCGGGCTTTAGTTCCTCCTGTCTTTAAACTATGGCTCTTCATTTGTCTTGCATAGATATAATTCTATCGGTAGCATGTAAAACTGTATTCTTTTAAATGAGACCGTGTGTGTAGTACCAGTAGTCTTCCTGGATAGAGGATCTGGATGTGTTTGTGGCATTATTTAGGGTGTCTGGGCTTACTAATGTGTACTTTCACCTTTCTCTCTCTTTCTTCATATATTTTCATTTGTGCTATGAATTAACATTGATATCTATCCATTCCATTGAGATTGCCTTACATTACAGCAAATACAGAAGGACAGAAAGGACTTATGGTTAATCTAGACACATGCACTCGTAAAGAGCCTACACCTAAGTAGTGCCATAGAAACCTTTATTTGCCTTTAGACATAATTCATATTTACTCTCATATATAGTTACATTGTGTTAAAAGCTTAGCCAATTATGCTAACCAATTGTACCGCATGACTTTTAATACTGAAAATGCAAGCTTTCTCTTTTCACTTTTATCATCAAATAAGTTTTAAATTGGAAATTCTTAAATATTGTTTGCCCATTAATTATATATTAATAAAGCAGTTCATGAGTTGTATGGCTGTTTAGCAGGTTTGAAATATGTTTAAAAAAAAAAAAAATTATTGATGTCCATTAATTGCATATAGTTGTACAAATTAGTTGCCTCAAAAGGATGTCTTGGTTCTTACTTGAAACACTGACAAATTCAATTTCTCTCTGATCCACTGTTGAGCCTTTTGCCTTAAAAGCTAACAAGAAATATACCTGGCAGTACCTGATAATATTCGCATCTCCCATAGAGTTATGCTACTTGCTTGGATTGCTCTAAATATTGGCTAATTTTGGTCTTAAAGATGCCTACTTTGGGTGTCAACAAAGCACACAAACGAATTGGGGTAGCACATAGCTCAAGGTTGCCATGGTGCAGAGATTGTTTTGAAGTTGGGATATCGCCATATTAGCCACTGTGAATGAATGAATCCACTCAGAAACAATCAAAAAGTTGGTGTCTCGTATTGAAATCTTACAGACAGGAGATGGTGGTTGAAATCTATAGGAAATCTGATGTCGAATAAAAAAAAAAAGAAATATTCTTGTACAGCTGTTAACAAAGTAATATAGTGTGATTCATGTAGTTGTGGATAGTGTAATTCTGCTTAAACCAGCCTAAATCTGAAATGTATGTGCATAGCGTTTCCATGTCCTTTGAGAGGAGCATGAAGTTGCACTTTGTGTTTTTATTGGACCTGCAGTTATACCTCACCAGTCAAAGCTGAGATGATCCTCTGTCACTCTCCATCTACTTTATGCCAATTATGTTGTTTTTTTTTCTTCAGTGTGAGTGTGATTGTAATTTAGGCATGTCTTACTCTAACATGCTAAGTTCCCTTTTAGTGTAGACAGTATAAGACCCCCACTTAAGTGTTTATCTCTCATCAGAACTAATAGAATAGTCATGCCGAAGCCTATTGGGGAAAAGAAGGTAGCTAATAAACTTTACCTCTGCATGTTGGGATGATACTCCTTTTACTGTATGACTAATGCTAGTTGACCACCTTCCCTGCCTAAACACTGGCTCCTCCCCGACCTGTAGGATCTGTGTCATTTGAAGCACAGCGGTGGCATGGTGCCTTTATATGTTAATACCGAAAGGTACGGTCTTCCATTTGTATTTCCCAAAAGCCTTACAATGGGAAAAGAAACACTGAACCAAGGCTACAGTGGCTGGTGCATTTCACAGGAAGAGTGGTTATTTCAAACCTGCATCAAAGTTTTTGTAACAAAGTTTAAAGGTGCACTGTGGAACCTTTCTGATGGAGGATCTGCCACCCTGTTGTCTCCTTTAATGTTCCAGTGTTCCATGGTATGGCGTTAATCTTGCATTTATTCAATTACAGGATGTTTTATTGATACAAAATACTTGAAAAACATGCATTTTGTCTGTGAGCGAGTTTGCGTCTCCACAGATCTGACCTGCAACTTGGCCTGGTGATGTCAACAGCCTGTCTCAATGGAAATGCATTCGTTTAATGCCATACTGTGGAACATTTCTAGCAAAGGACTGACATCTCCACATATGAATCAGCTACATGGTACACCTTTAAATACTTCTGAATAGATGATTAATTCTTACAGAGCGCACCCTTAAGGTGGCTGGATGAATTGCACATAGCGATGCAATAATAGGGCACATTACCATTACATTGATCTGGATCAATGAAAGCACAAATCCAAAGAAGGCACCTGAGGCTCAGTTGGCTTTTCTGACACCAGTGGCAAAAGGAGTCTCCACCAAATTCAAACATAAACTCGACTCCTGACGCCGAAAACAATCAGCTTTGATTGTCCGTTAGACATTAACTGTAGAAAGACCGCTGTTTGGAGTTTCCTGATTGTCCTTGTTGCTCTTTTGCTTTATTTCAAAAGTAATTAGTAACTTTACACACAGTTGTCCGATGCGGTACGTGCATTCTGGATTATGTTTGTTGTGGCTGTGTTGCGATTTGATTGTGGATATTTTCTGTTGACTTTAGGGTAGACTGACTAGGTTTGCAGTACTAGTTGTGTGCAGTGTTAATAACGGTGTGATCATATTCTAGGAGTGACGTAAAATTTGTTGTCTTACTGCAAAATATGGCATGAATCATTTTGTCAAAGCTGACCTCCTTTGAAACAGACAAAAGATAAAAGTGCAATAACATTTTGTTTCATTGCTTCCTCAGTTGAATATCTCTATTTTTATGCCCTATTTTGTTATCACCAAAAGTCACATGTCTGTAGCAAATGAAGGATTCCTCTGGTCCTCCTGTTTGGTTCAGAAGTGGCATTGGAACGCCGTGTGTTTATTCCATTTTTAAAACTGTGATCTATATCAAACTTTAGACGCTGCCTGCTCAGAAAAGGACCGTGCACAAGTTAACTTATATATTTGAGTAGGTGAGTGTATGATGGGCTTTGATGGTAATGTAGATTAAACCTATTTCCTTGAATTCTGGTTTCTAGTCAGTAGACCTGTTAATTTGCATGTGTAGATGTATTATATGCATCCTCTTCCTCCTTGAATGAAATGTTTTCTCAAAAATATTTAGACCTGCTGTCAGTGACGTATGCGGATAAAAGGACTTTGAAATGCCTTATATTTGTTTTATTGTTAAGCATTAAGGGTGATAAGCCCTCCCTTTTCAGAGTGTAGCCTATAGCCTGTACAGACTCTTGAGATTTGTATCTGCTGTTTAGCCCAGTGTTTGTGATTGTGGTTTAGAAACATTCCCCTGAAAGTGCCGTTTGTTCACCAGCAGAGGGAGCTGTGGGGAAAAGTGTTGAAGGGGAAAAAACTGCAGTGTTTAAATGAACCCCAGAGAAAGAGGAGTATTTTGCAGGTGAAATGAGGCCGCAGTCTGAAGGAGCACCTTAGCGACTCGTCCGGGCGCGGGTCCCAGCTGGAGTACTCTAAAAGCAGAGCCATATCAGAGAATTGTCCCAATAGGAGCCCCTTGAATGTGCTATTAGAAATAGCCTACTGTAGTTAAGGATGTATTCTGCATGTTCTGTGACATTGTGGTATTAGTCCCTTTTTGTTATGTTTAGTCACCTTCACTGTAGATGTCGCCTCTTCATTGAAACTTCCGAGCTATTAACAATCCTCTCTCAACTGGACTAAAGCAGACGAGATCTGCTGCGAAGGCAGCCTTAAATCTTTGCCAGTTCTTGACCTGTCGGATATAAGGGGTTTCTCACTTTGAGTGGCTTATCTAGAGAGGCCCTTTGAGTGGAAGGACTGTGGATCAGGGCGTGTGACAGTTACAATCAGATGTTTTCAGTGCACCTTCTCGATTCTTACGAACGTTGGCTCGTCCACCAACATTCCAAAGCTGATCTGGTCACAGTGAAGTCCCATTGATAAAGTCCTTGGCTTTGCTGATGAATGACGTAAGCGTGTGTGTCTTTGACAGGGTCCCTATTAGCCTAACGTCGATTACCTCATTTTAAAGTCTGCAAATATACTACTCTACTGTGTGTAAAGGAGTCAATGCCATCACCAGCAGCGCGGTCTACGGACCTGTGATGACAGGACCAACAAGTCAACATTAGCCAAATTTACACATCACCAGTTTTAGTCAATAGAGCTTAGACATGTTTCAACATTTTTACTGGCAAAAAGGGCCTAGAGTTTTATCAGTTTGCAAATAACTACAGGTGCTTAAGACAAGTCAGCATCTGAACCAAGTGCAAGTCCTTCACCAAAGTTTGAAAAGTTACGGTTTCTAGAGTCCACTGCTTCTCACGCGCTGACTGGCAATAGCACCTTTGGTTATTAGCTGTGTTTTAATGCTGCGCTAAAACCCGATGTGTTTATTACATATTTAAATGAAATCATGTTGGCATCACTTGCTGTTTTCAGTAGCATTTCTCCTACCTCTTTGTTTTGCAGCCTTGAATATTGTTTGTCCACCTGTTTCGACAAAGTACAGGAATACAGATTTATTACAAGCAATGGTAGTTATTCAAGTGTGGTCGTGTTGTATGTGTGTGTCTATTGACATTGGAAAAAATATTTATGAGAAGCATTTATATGACACAATACCACTGGAATGTGAAGCCAGACAATGTTTTAATGCAGATTGATGATAGTCTACCCCCTTTAACATGCAGTGGTGAGTGGTCAGATAATCCATGCATTTGGCTTTTAAATTTTGTCTTAAAGATGCACGTAACTTTTGTGATGGACAGTCTGTCACCTATTTGTCTCGTGCAAATGCTATTGCTTTGCCTCGAATGTTCCACAATATAGCATTATCTTCCTTTTACTCAATTTACTCAATTTATTTTTGTGTTTCAGCATCTTATTGTAGATTACATTTTTGGGTCTTTTCACAATTCAATATATTCATATATTTTGGTTTAAAATGTCAATATCTATGCGAACGGTCATTTTTTTATCATGCTAAAACCCATGGATTGAGAAAAAATACTCCATGGAAATTGCAAAGGTTCATGCCATACTGTGGAACATTCTAAGAAAACATTTCAGATACTCCACCTAAAAACTTAGTACCTCTTTAAATTTTGCATTAAAAAAATCACCACTGTCTTGCTTTTAAGTGTATTTCAACATTACAGCTTCACCCGGGGTCAGCTATTGATCGCCCTGCAGTTAAATGATTTGAAGAGCTTGTCTAAAGAGGTGGATTTATAAAAGTAGAGGGTCAGTTTGCCTTTTGACACCCATTTAACCACTTTAAAACCAAATTCTGCTACCTAAGCGTCGTCTACATACAGCCCTGTGTTACAAATCAGTCTGACGAAAGGGGTGAAAGACGAGGTGAACGGTTTGAGGTTTTCTGGCCTGATCCTGGCCCGGTGTTTTCCATAACCAAAACTCAAGTTAAGCTGTCAGCATTGACCAAAATACAAGCTGGACAATAACCAAGTATAAATGTTTCTTTGTCTTCTAAATTGGCATTAAAAACTGCACAGCCTGAGAGGTAAATAAAGACCATTATTTGGTATTTTAAATCCCTTTAAAAAATTAGATTAAATGTTTTTAATAAGTTTAATTAAGCATCATTGTATTACCAGGACAGGACCAGCCCACTTCAGATAACACACTGTCTTACTTAAACCTCAAGCCATTCATTTTTCTGTTTTACTTTTTTGTTAATTTCTTTTTTTTTTTTTTTTTTCGACAATGCAATCCTGAAAGCACTTTGCCTTGTTGTTCTTTGTGTGAACATGTGAATGATGATTTGTTACAATTGTTAATATTATAATAATATGTAAAAGATCATTCACTGTTTTGGAAAAACCTGCATCTGTCTTTCTGACGTTAAAAGAATAACTAAAAAAGTGACATTAAACCGGAATCTATTTTATAAAATGTTTGCTGCAGCCAATTGGTCTTGTCATTCAGTATTGTGGCTTAGGGTTGTTTGTGTTCAATAAAGTGCTATTGCTAAATATTTACTGATTATGTTGTGGTTCTTTACCCTAAAATGTGTGAATTTTGTTTAAATGCTTAATAATGTATTTATTCACAAAATATGTGTTTTAATCAACAAGTGGACCTAAAGTAAGATAATCCACAATAGGTAATCCCCAACAGTAATGACGGCAAAGCAAGGGCAGAAGACTCATGCAGGGCACCCAGTGAGGAGAAGGAAGTGGGGAATCCACCGGTCTCTGAGGATTGAAATGAACTATAATAGCTTGTTTTGAAGTTAAAACGGCACGTTTTCAGCGCAACACACAACACAAAACACAAAACAATCAAATGTTCAATTTTAAAGATAAGGGCAGGAAGACTAAATCTAAATCTAAAACTTAAATAACTATATTACTTAAATAACTATATTATTCCTTAAGGGCATTAGAAGGTATTCACAGAATACGATGGAGCATTAGTACATACAGCTGTATATACAGTCATCAGAACAACGACTCAGATGTTGTACGTCAATCCACAATCTACAATAGGTAATCCCCAACAGTAATGACGGCAAAGCAAGGGCAGAAGACTCATGCAGGGCACCCAGTGAGGAGAAGGAAGTGGGGAATCCACCGGTCTCTGAGGATTGAAATGAACTATAATAGCTTGTTTTGAAGTTAAAACGGCACGTTTTTGTTTTGTTTTTTTTTGTTTTTTTTTTAAATAAGAATATGTATATTGTCTTTGCAACAAATGTTCAAACCAGCAAACAATAATTAATAGTCTTCTTGTGAGTTTGTATTGCTTGAAGCATCTAGTTTTATTCAATTCAACAGTTGTAGCTGTAAATATCAGGTTACTTTTGATTTGCAATGGAATTCATACATGCCAGACAGGTTCTCTGGCTCTGTCATCAGGAAACATGAGCTCTTGTCTTCTGTTTGACACATCACAAAATGGCACATATCTTGTAGTGCATCTTGAGGTTCTATTCTGGCATTTACTTGACAAAGCTATATCAAAATTCTACCAAGTAGAACAAGAAGGGATGCACGACAAAACTATTATAATAGAATTATTAGAGTAGTAGAGAAAATCTGCAATGAAAACAAAATGGCTAATATAGATATTTTTTCGGAGTAAAATATAAAATTACCAATGATAAAAATAAAAAACTTGTAAGTTAAAGGAGTCAAAATCCCTACCAGATTTTGTAACGTCATCACGTACGGAGCGACGTCCCGTATCACAGGCGACGCAGACTGTAGGAGGATGTAGCTTGGACGTGGCTAACACAGAAGTACAAGAAAAAAAAGATAATCGCGCCATAAAACTCTATTCAGGACCTGTTATACCAAATGTTTCTGTAAGTATTCACTTGAATATTGTATTATTGGATCACAGCTGTTGGATAAATTTGTTAACTCGGCGTAAAAGCCTGAGGTTATGTTTTTCCTTGGTTAGCTCCTATGCTAACTAAATCAGCCCGTGGGTACAGTACAGTAGGCAGTGCTAATTGTCAATCGCTAGCAATGAAATGCTCACGATCTCAAATGATCATGAAATAAAAGTAACAGCGTTTGTGATTTTCTGTTTTTGCACAGTTCCTGGTGTGTCACATCCTTAGGTAAATGTTGACTGCCTAAATGTTAAAGGTGTTTGCTGCCTTGCATAAAACGACTACATTATTTAGCATCAGGCGGTTAGCTTGTTTGCAAGACATGTTGAGCCCTTGAGAAGAGACTGCTTTGCATCCAGACCAGTGTTGGTTACAACCACAGAAATTGGATAAGACGCTGACCTTGGAAACTATTATTTCCCCTAATTTTATTTTGTTTGTGTTTTTATGTGGTCTATGTGGACGTGCTAAATCTTGCATATTTGTGAAAACATAAAACTTAAGGCATTGTAAGGTGATATCCAATGTGAATTTTATATGTAAACCTATTAGGTGTCTCTTTAAGGGGATGTCAAATGGAAATACACCTGAACAGAAATTAACATATACAGTTTTCTGGTGTTGTAACAGAAAGGGCCCATTTTATGATCTACGTTATAATAATGTTTCATCAAAAACATACCTGTAGTTGTGTTTTATTTCATTCACATGTGTTAAATTATATGAAAAAGGTAAAAAGTGTAAGTGTGTTAACATAAAAACTACAACTACATGACATCACAAGGTGGAACAGAGCATTTTGACTTTTGGAGATGTAGACAGACTAGTAATAAAGGATTATTCTACCATGTGTGAAATGAAATAAAACATAACTCCAGGTATATTTTTGATGAGGAAACAACATTCTAAATAATTGACTTAAATAACTAATGGTATGTTTTGAGTGTTGAAATCTTTCACAGAATTACCTAAGATGTACCTGTCTCTATGGAGGTATTTTGGTATGACGCAGCGTGGTGTTGATGTTATTGTATTTTGCAGGAATTCTCTTCTTTTGGAAGGATGTCATTAGCTTATCATAAATGACTTGCTGCTGCTGGATGGACGTTTTAAAAGACATTTGTGACTGAGGTAATTTTGGAAAACTTGTATGTTGTTGAAATATCTGTGCAGTCTAAGTTTTCTTAGCTTTATACTTACTCTTTTTTTTTTCTCAGGAGGCCAGGGGACCCAGGAATGTACCATGGGGTATGACGTCACTAGATTTACAGGGGAGGTGGATGAAGATCTCTTGTGCCCGATCTGTAGTGGGGTCCTAGAAGAGCCAGTCCAGGTGATGTTTTAGTTTTTCCCTTGTTCATGGAGAGATGTCACTTTTTTTTTTTTTTGTCTTAATTATTGTGAGAATTATTGTGAGAAGATGCATCCAGTATTGCATCAATGAAGATATTGCCAGACCCTTTTCAGTTTGTATCACAGTTAGTATATTTGCTTCATGTGGAAGCATAAATGTATTAAAGTAACATTACTGATTATAAATTATTATAATAAAAATATTATTATTAATAATAAT